>WURT03072213.1:0-27786 GCA_009936505.3 Holothuria glaberrima
AGTCAGTCAGTCAGTCAGTCAGTCAGTCAGTCAGTCAGTCAGTCAGTCAGTCAGTCAGTCAGTCAGTCAGTCAGTCAAGATTTAACAACAGCACGATTGTGGTCATATAGACCTCAATCAAGAAAGGAGTATCAACCATATGATGCATTAAGCTTACTCTCACTGTTCTCAATTTGTTTGGATATCCAAGGAATAATCCTGCACAGGATTTTTCTGCAGCTTTAGGTAGTTCATCAGAATTCCTGATATCAGGCTGCCCAATTACTGCAAAAATACACTGTACAATTTTAATGAATTACATTCATGTTTTACAGGTCTATAACAGTCTTGAGTGGGTCATTGTCATCTAGTAATGACTCCTGGATGGAACTTTAGAGTGACTCCACTTTCCATGAAGTCATGACTCCTAACAGTGCATTGAAAGTAAGTACAAAAATCAAATTTTTGTTTCGAAAATTTTCTCCAAGGGATTTTACCAACCTTCAATAAAGTGTAGTACCAAGACTGATCTTTTTAATTATTTCTTTATTTTATCATTAGTTTCAGTTCAGTTGTCTGCTTTGTTTATTTGATTTTTCAATGTCTGCAGTTGGGCACCACAGCCTTTTAAAAACCTTCACCATTTAGAAACTCATTGGAGATATACTTAACACTTTACAGCTGCTGATGTAGTTGTTTCAAGGTTGTTGTAGGAGTCACAACTCTGTGGGTGGTGGGCACACCTTAATTTTAAAGTATTGGAGTCATCCAAACATAGTCTGTAAGTGCTTCATGGTAAGGAAACGGAAACCTCTCTTGACCAGAAGAATGAGTGCACTCGCAGTTTACTGCATGGCTCTTCAGAAATGCATGTAAAATGTTTTCATCACACCATGTGAGTCCCTGTTCGTATAAGCCATTCATACCAAAATATGGTGATATGTTATTTCCTTAAAGGACAGTGAAAAGTCATATAAGTCATTTTAATTTACAGTGATATGCAACCAAAAAGAGCTATTTCTGCTTGGTAGTTAAAGAACAAAATTCCCTGAGAAGAGACCATTGAAATTATTTCATTATCTTTTACCATTGTCACTGTAGGGCCTATACCTGCTATATTTGACAGTGTCTGAAGTCATTCATTCCCCATGCAAAATTAATGATATGCAGTGTTGCACAGTCTTAGCGTTTCTTTTGGTATCCATATATATCTTGAAAGTACTCATTAGATACTTAGCACTTTTGTGACAGGACATTGCTATTTTCCAAGAAGACAATTTTAACTTAGAAAAATAAACGCCTGGGGCATACCATGAAGGTTGGAAACACAAAGGGTAGTATTAGCCATACTTGGTGAGTCCCTCTTTTGAGGTCACAAATTAGCATATGCAGCTCATCATGTTTATTCAAGATGTGTGTGTAAGATAGAAATTACCTTGTAAAAATGGAATAATTGATGGATTTGGATGGTTTTCTAAGTTTACATACTTTACATCAAATACCCAACTGTGTCATTTTCAGGTCACTAGATGTTCAGGAGTCTGATACCTGCAATGCACTTAATAGCCATGTTGTTAAGTTTCATAGTTGCATGGTTACAACTACTTTCATAGTGTATGTCACCTCAGATTGATAGCTAGGTTTGTAACCATTGAACAGATTGTTACCATGGACACATAGTCATTCAAAACTGCCCTGTGACTGTAGTATTAACCTAGATTTTGGGGGAGAGTTCATAAAAAGACAGGAGTAGTTTCCTTGGTTGCAAGGTAATTTTGATACACATATTAAACAGTTTACAAACATGACCCTATTGTGAGAAGTGTGGCAGTGAACCTCGAGACTTCACAAGTTTGCTGTAAGAGGAATTCGTTATCAGTCTCACTGTGTGTGACTTTGAACTTGGCTTGTTGACTTAAAGGGTAAATGCAGTCCCCCCAATTTGAAGTAGTGTACCCCAGTATGCTAGTTCAGGAATGGCTGCTATCAATCCTTTGACAATTTTTTTGTTACTTATTTTCTATATTTATGCAGAATAACTCATTGGTTTACCCACAATATTCAATGATTTTTATACTTAGGAACATTACAAAAATACTTGTGAGAGAAATAAGAGGAGATCTGTAAGATTTAGCAAATTTTTGAAAATGAACTTGGGGGGACTGCCTTCTCACTTTAATGGGAACCAAAATTTTAGAGAGGTCACAGGGCTTTGAAAATTATCTCACAGTTATATATTATCAGGTCTAGTTTGATGAAGGAGGACAGAATGGGCAATACTAGAATTTACAGGGTTATCACATCTCTCTTGGAAGGGCATCATACAATTTAAGTGGGAAGTTCATGCATAACTATGCAAGATATCATTATTAATGAACAGTTGAGGACTGATTTATACTCTGAGAATTTGAAAAAGATATGCCTGTAGCACTTGTTTCAGAAAGATGGCTTTGAAACTTTTCAATGCAAATAAGTTTGGGGGTCAAGTATGTCTTACTCTATTGAGATGTACGTAATATGCCATTTTGGGGTTTTTCATTTACTGACCTACTAATTGTCTAAGTTTAATTCAGTTTTTTGGAAAATATCCCTTGCATTGAATGATGGTAACATATTTTACCCAGTGCCCTGCTCCACCTACCATCATCTGTTTATTTTATCTCTTTCATGTATTTCTAATTGTACCCACATCCTTGGGTGGGGGCTTTCTTCTGCAGCAGCCAGGACCTCATCAAGCAGAGTGGTACCAAAATTTACAGCTCCTCAGAATCTTCTGTGGCCAAGTTTTAAGCTCATTCATGCTGCCAGCTGAAAATGGCCCACGGGCAGTCACAGGAGAACCTAGTTCTAAGTTATCTGAATGACTCAGCTTCATACAATTTTTAAGGTGAGTTAATGTTTTGAAGATTCTTAATGTATGAATTTATGTAAGAAGCCATTCATGTTCATCATCTTTCTGTGATGAAGAGAGAAAGCAGAGATGATAGTGCCCGTACCTTTTCTGTTATTGTCCAGTAATGTACCACCATGTTATAAAATGAATTACACAGCTGACCTTGGATGCATCTGTTCAGAAGAGGACTTGTTTTGCTAAGGGGGGAGGGTTTTATGCCGTCATATTGCAACAACATGTTGAGAGCTTGTATGTACGTATTTGGTATGCTCTCATGCTCTTGTAGTAGAGCACATACACAGTATGTTGTACACACCTGAATATAACCACTACCTCACCACTTGTGTACACAAGTGACCAATCAATTTCATATGCATGACATTTGCATTAGGCTAATCTGCATGCACCTGTCTAATCCCCCAACATGGTGGCTGTTTGCACTGGTGTTAGAAACATGTAGGTGAAATGGATCCATACTCCCCCAAATTTGGTCGGCTTGACAACGGACTGATGTCGGCTACTTCTGTGATCTGTCACAGAAATGTTTCGTGGTTCACCAGTGGTCCACCAATGGCAGCAACATTGATTGGTTAAAAGGTTTTACCCATCATACTAGTTTCTGTCTAGCCAGCAGACTTCTAATGGTCCTCTGTTAGCCTTATGGCTGCTGATGGACTGCCAGACTGCCGAATATTGCTGACTGGCCTGCCATGGCCTTCACCTTCAAGAGTGGATGAAAAATTATGTATGACCACACTTGATGAACTTAAACCATATTTGATTAATTTATAGTGTTCATGTGACTGTCACCACTATGTAGCTATCATCCTGGTAAGTGAGGGGTTCCAAGGTCTGAAGGACATGAAAACTGACACTAGTTATTGTTTAATTCATTTATGTCATACTAGATTCACAGATTGCCGCAATGAAAACGTGCAAAGTGTAGCATCTGGAACAGAGCTAGAAGATTTTGTATCTGATGTTATTTCAGAAGATGGATCATAAGGTCAGTTGTAGATTTGTTTTTTTCCATTTGTAGGGAAACTCTTCCCACTTTAAACATGTAATGGAACATGCCACATTGGGCAGGGTGCTGGCCTCTATAAAAGCTATCTACTGTCATTTCAAGTAAGTTTCTTCTTGTTAAGTCATTAAAATTGAAACATTTAACCCAACCTTTCAGATACATAAGAAATTCATACACCTAGTATTTTGGTTTTTAAAGAAAGCTTTTTAAATCTTCATTTTTCATTGGTACTAAGAACTCAGCATAGCCTGTGGCTAGCGTGATTGCCTATCTGATGGGACATGGTACCTCTCATAATGTAAACCAATTGAAAAATGACTGCCTACTGACAGGTCAAAGTCAAACATTACAAGAAAAGACCAGCTTATAGAGGGATTTCATGTGACATCACGCCAGTGGTTTCCAGGCACTTATGGGCATAACACACACGCACAAAGTGTATTTACAGCACACGTGCACGGCATAGATACTACTGTGACAGAATGGATGCTTGTCCTTCAAAGCCAAAAAGACGTGCGATCTTGCCCTTCAAAAACAAAGAGATGCGCGATCATGTGACATTGTGAAACCCTCTGTAGAAAGATCTCCATGACTATGTAAACATTTGGTTTCTTAGATCTTCTTTCTGTGAGTGCATTCTTTGATTACAGGCAGTGAGCACAGAAGAAAGTGTAGTAATTTTTGCGTAGCTTTTGGCGATGGATCTAACTTAGTAGCAAAATGTGAACCCTGATGTTGAAGGTGAAGCAGTAAGGCTTTATCCCACCTTGGAAGCTGTGAATGCAAGAACCTGAGGTTTTACGTGACCATGCTACAAGCAGTAGTTTTTAGACACATATATAAGTTAACAAAGAACTTCAAACGAAAGATTGTCAGCATGTCAATAATCTTTTAGGGAGTGTTGCTTTGTTGGCATTGGTTTTCAACTGTCTGTATATTAAAAGTTTTGAGTAAAGTCCACTTGTAGAGAAAGTTTACCATAAGGAGTTTCAGAGTGGATATGAGAGATGGAACTGAATCTACAATCTGTGAACAGCAGTATTAATTTTTGTTTTGTTTTGTAGAGATGGTTAAGGTCTGGTATGGTTTGGTAGTAGCAGTGTACTGATCAAAACTACCTGAAAGTTAGCAAAGGTGTTTTCACAGTACTGCGTTAGGTTTCAAAGTTGTTGAATTAAAGAGCAGGTGTGTCCAATTCAAGCATCATATGCGTAAGATCTTCCAGAGTGCAGCTGTTGGTCAGGGTTCACAAACAAGTCTCTTTGGACAATTTCAACCTGGACAATTTTCCCATGGACAACTCTCGCCAACCACTGTATCCAGGACAATGCCAAATCTACCTGTGGTGAAGGTTTTTGGGGGTTCTTGTCATGGTTGGGAATCATCTGGGTGGGGTCATCAGGAGTGGGAGCTATTAGGGCAGAACTTGTCTAGAGGAATTTGTGAGGGGAGAAGTTGTGCAAAGGAAATATGCCTGGATGGGATATTTATAGCCACAGTTGAGCCTTAGTGCAGTGCAATTAGTGCATCAACCCCTGGACATTGGTATATTCAATGGCTCACAACTAGGGACTGGAGATACACTTTAGGCCTGTTCAACAGAGCTTTTTAAGTAATGACATAAACTTTCTGTTGAAATAAGGTCTATTGACATGCCAATGACAGGCTTATTTATAAGGAAACCATGAATCTATTGTTGGCCATGTGGGACTGGTATAAATTAAAAGTGTAAGACCTGTTGCAGTCAAATTTTTTTTTTTGCGATAATCATTCCAGTACTCTTTTAAATACTGGTTGCAAGTTTTATGGATTTCCTTGTATCAAATCTGTAAATGCAGATTTTACGGATGTAGTAATTGTGTAGTCATGGTTTCCTCACTGCTTTATATAAAGATGTAGTCATGGTTACCTCATTACTTTATGTAAAGATTAATTTGTGACGTATGGTAAGAATGTGTAGCAAACTAAAAGAGTTTCAATTTACACATTGTAGGGCAGGCTTCCTGTAGGTTTCCTGTCCTTTACAAGACAGAAACACTTTGAAGAAAAATGAAAGCAACCCACCAGTGTCATTGTTTGAAAAATACATATAGAGATAATAGAGGTTTTGTAAAACAAAACCATTGTGTGGGTTGTGGAATGTGGGTTCTTTCAGCGGGGAAGGAGTGAGACATCTTTGTGTCCACTAATGTATGACTGTTTTGTGTATATTGTCTCAGAATGAGGTTGGAGGTGAATGGAAATAAAAATATTCGCATTCAATCAGAGGGGTCATAAGAACTAGAATACCGGTATCACTTTGTACCCATACCTTTTAAATTATGTTTAGAAGGGTACAAGTGACTTAAAACAGCCTTGATGTAGTGTGTTCCCAAAAACGACCACATAGGTTTGAAAGCTACAGAAGGGCCGGTGTAAAGGAAATATAGAGGAAGTCAACAAGACATCATGTATTTCGTTTTCTTCTTAATGCTCTTGCTATTTAGAAATTATTTTCCTTGGAAATGCCAGGTACTATGATGTGTATTTAGAGAGTAACATGCCTTCTTGAGTTGTATGATCAATTTGAATGAGAAAAAGCTTAAGTGACTGATTTTTTGAGTCTAGTACCCATGGTCTTATCAGTAATGACTCAGAGGGGAGTCATAACTCAGACAAAAAATAATACACTAAATGGCATGCACTATGCAAACAGTTGAAGTGCAGAATCCACCATTGGGAGAATCATTTTGGTTAAGAGAAGGGAAACAAGTGATGGAATAAAAAAAAAAAAAACTTAACAGACTAGCATTTTATTTCAAATCATATTCACTAGGCACTTACAGTTTTTTTTTATGATACACTGCATTATAACTTGTGAACGAAAAAAAGTACAAACATCATAGGACACAAAACATGATTGTTATGCATGTGTTAGATCCTATAGAAAATTCCTAAGGTGTCACTACTCTAGGGAAGCTTTAGTGGTTGGTTTGACCCAAGGCTTGGCTTCACAACTTGCAAGTAAGGTCAGTTTATCCACTGTAGTCAAGCTGAGAGCTTTCTCATGGTTTGTACACACCATTGAAAACTAGTTTGAAAGAGCCTGAACATAAATGGTTCACTTTTAAGGCTTTGAAAGTGTTTGGATTAAGTTATTTCATAGGATTAACATAGAAAAAGTCTTAATTTCACTCATTGAATACATGTCTAAACATATTGTAGAATATATTTTGTTGTTATTTTCAGTCATATCTCTTGTACAAGGAAATCACTTAAAATGCAGTCAAGAAAGTAGTAAATTATAGAAATTAAGAAAATACTTTGGTTCTTAAAAAGGGGTTTAAGAAAATGCACAATTGCTGTCTGTGCATTATTGTATTGTTTCCCTGTTAACAAATGACTGTAATCATGTAATAGTTGCGGGAACATTGCTAGAAAGTACATTTTATTAGTGAAAAGCAAAGATAAAAAACCTATAGAATGATATGTTTCATATTGAGTGAATGTGTTGATCAAAAGCAAATATTTCAAAGTATTATCATACAGGGTATTTCCTCTTGGAACAGAAAGGAGGGAAAAGACTCCTATAGAGGGGTTTCACTGAGTCACGTGATTGCATGTCTCTTTGATTTTGAAAGGCATGATCGTGCATCTTTTTGGCTTTGAGGGGCAAGCATCAATTGTGGCACAGTGGTATCTATGGTTAATTATGCTGTGTGTGTGCTCTAGACACACTTACTGTTCTTTATGGTTTGCCCTTCAGTGCTGGGAATCCCACTTGCATGAAATCACATGAGATCCCTCTGCAGAAACATTTGTGCCAACTCTTTATTATGATGCTTCTCCATGTCCTTTCACTTCTTTGAAGCCTGCTTGTCCCTGTCTTCCCCTTTTCAAACCCCAAACTTGACCCTAGGAAAAGATTAATTTATGTTGTTTGTTTGTTGTTAATTTGTACTCCCAACTACTTGCTCCTTACATGAGAAACATCTTCAAAAATTTTCAAGGGGCCTGTAGATCAGTATAGTAAGGGTTATGTAAAACAATCAAGGATGGTGTCTTTATATGAGAGCAAGGAATATATGGTCCTTTGTTTATTGTCCTTGAAACAGTCACTTTTTGACCCTATGAAATATGTGTCACAAACACTTACGTTTTGCAAATTACTACTTTTTTCTCATTTTGATGTTTGCATAACCTAGGGGAATACTATTCAGCTTCTCTAAAATTAAACTTTACTCCACACCTTCTTTAGTTTAGGGGCTAGGCTGTGCCCTGGTGTGAAGCAGAGTTGGTTTTCAAAGCCAGTTTGTTTCTCTTAAAGGTATGCATCACAATTGCAATTCTGCAAGTACGTATCACAATTTTCTCTTTCTTGAAATTATGGAGGTAGTAGGAATTAGTAGGAAGTTGGGATTGTTCTTTAATTCCATCAAGCACATACCACACATATCTTGATATTTTATAAATATAATATGTACAGTACTGTGATGACTTTATACAATTCTTGCAGAGGTATTAAGCAGGTCTCTGGCCTGGGGTTGCTCCAGTTGAAAGGACCCATTTTTATGCTTAGATGCTCACGGATCCATTGCTACACCTAAAGGTGGAAAAAAATTTGGGGTATACCCAAAATTTGCCTATGATGACTATAGGTGTGGGCATAGGACATTTTTCTATTGGGCATGTGAGCTGATAAGGGTTTCCTGCTGGAGGGATACTTGTTAGTCCCACAATATAGTTTGCAGGAGGGGAGATGCCGTCGTAGAGGGTTTTATTAATGGGCTAATTCTATTTTTCAGTATTTGATTTACCCACACCCAGTCACTGGTTACATCATTCGAGAAAAACCAATCTGGCCCTCCATTTCTACAAGTTATTATGTTAACTACCAATCAGATGTTTCCCACCAAGTGGAACAGATAGATGAGTGACTGTTTTATCTAAATTAGAATTAACAATGAACTGATTTTTTAAGGTTATTAGCAACCTTGTACCAACCTATAGGTTTAGAATTGTATTAAGTAAACATGGTGCTGGTCTCTTCCGTTGGCCTCCATGGATGTTTTTTAGGGTGGAAATTTTCACACCTGTGAAATAATTCTGACTTAGTCAGCCATAACTATCCAATTCCGTCAGATAGTGTGTTCTTGGTAAGTGCTGTATCCATATCTTTGGAAATTTTTTTTTTGTAGTATTTCAATGAGTGGTGTGTTACTAAAACTCTTTGTTGTAATCTTCGACTGGGATGTAGTAAATGCATAGCAAGCTGAAGATAGTTCACAATTTAACAAGTTAAAAAATTTCAGGTGAATCAAAATGATTGTTTTGCCTAGATATTAGTATTACATCTGTTGAAATGTAACCATGGCAAAATTATATTACAAACTTTTGTGATGTTCTTCTTGTAATTTTTTAATTAGATGGCTATATTGCACTCTTATCAATAAAGAATTGTTTTGCAGACATCCTTATTAAGTTCCACTACTGGTGACTGTGGCCCCATTTGGCACTTTAATGCCCTGGTCAAAATCAACCAGATTACTATCTTCCACTCTGACCAATAACTATTCTTTCTTGAAAACCTGTAATGATCCACCACTATTGATTGTGGCAGTGTTTTTACTTACCATTGGCATTCTTTTTATAATTTTCAGGAAAAAAATCCCAGGAAATTCAGGAATTCAAACATGTTAATAAAGGTCTTTTTTTTAATCAGAGAGCAACTTCTTTTTTTAATTCCTGTTGCTTTCTTTTTACATGTATGGGGGGGCTGTTTTACCCATCATTTTTTACTTGCAATTGCCCAAGAAAATAACAATAAGTAGCATGCAGGATGTGTCCTCAAGAATTTCATGAAAGAATTACCAAATTTCATGAAGTTTAGAACTCTATTTTGAAAATTTGTTCTGAATTGTGGAAACACTGGACACTTGCCTAGAGTTAAAATGAGGTGCCAGCAACTGTTATTATAGCTGGGTAGGAGTTGGAGAGAAAATTGACATTTGAGGGATTCTCCAGGAACCTGTCTTTCCTCAACCTGTCTCCTACCCCTTCTTCTCATCATTTCTGATATCCAACATTTATGCATTTTCTTTGGCTTTTACTCGGTCATTTACTCTTTGGAACCAGAGATGGACAGGAACAGCCATGTTGTATACAGGATCCTCCAGAAATGACCAGTCTTTGTTGCTCCTCTCTTACCTCCTATTTACATGACCATTTTGTGTGTGAGGTAATCTCTCAAACACTTTTTACACTTAGAAGACCTCTTCCCCAAAATTATTTGGAATGCTGCTGCTGAGCTAGACTGAGTGTTCCCTTCTGATTGAAATGAGACAAAAGGTTGCATAAAAAGCCTGTGAACACTGTAATTTGAAGGGGCTGTTTTGCTGAGGGTGGGAGATGACGTGGCAGTTTAATGTTTTACATTTAGGCCAGAGGGCACTCAGGCTGGCAACAGTGCTATTTCATCATTATAAAACTAGGTATATTTCATAACAAGGAGTGGTGACTTCAGAAGTTTACAAAAGTCAACAGAAACTTTATCAGTGGTTGCTTATTTTAAGCAGTCTTAGAAAATGGGTCAGGCCATTATATAAGTTAATAGTTGTAGAACAGATAATTTGGTGGGTAAACAAATTTAATTTGGTGCATTTCATCAGAATTTGTGCATGTCAAAAATTTTATAGTGAAACTGGAAGACAAGAACACATAGTACACATGAGAGCAGAGACCAGTGGACATTGCCATTTATAACCAAAGACAACAGGAACAAAATCATGAATGACTTTCACCCAAAACAAAAACAATGCAATATGAAATACCATTAAACATCATAATGCAACATTTGACAACCTTAGTGGTAGAAGGTCTACATGACAGGCGAACCTCTCATTTTTCCTGAGCAGGACCCACTATTAGTCTAAAGGTCAACTAGACTTGAACTTAACCCAGTCCACAAGGAAGATGAGCAATTCAGTGGGCCTTCAGTGTAACAGAGCTTTTGTCTTTGTAGGCATTGCCTGTTTCAACTTCCCCTTCCACAAGGAAGATGAGCAATTCAGTGGGCCTTCAGTGTAACAGAGCTTTTGTCTTAGTAGGTATTGCCTGTTTCAACTTCCCCTTCCAACATAAGTATGACATAGGTTCTGTCATGAGGGGATTACTAGGAGCACATTTTCTGCAGACAGTTAACAATTTTCACAAAAATTGTGTGCAGATCACTTCCAAACATGTTTGTCTGAAATATGTTCCATGGACACAGAGAAATAGTTTTCAAGTATTGTTCAGTTCATAAATGGGTACAGCTCTAAGTTCCAACACCTCTATTTTCTGACACTGTGCATGTAGTCATTTAGTCTTGAGTGGCAGATCAACTTCTTACATCTCGCACAGATATTGGAATAAATGACATCTTTCACAACCGTAACGCTAAGCTTAAGTCCTACCATGTTTAAAAATAGATATCTACATGTAGGGTCGTCAGAACAAAGAACATATCTTTTGGCATGTGCAGTGCTCCACCCTTTGATTATGCCCCACCTTGTTTTTCTATAGTTATAGTAATAATTCCACCTTGCAGGACGCATGATGGAACTACCCAGAGCCAGTCCAAGAAAAAGTACTACCTCTTCAAGCCCAAAGTGCCACAAAACTATAAGCAAATTTTAATGTTGGGAAAATTGCTAACGATCTGGGGTGGAGATATGTTCCCGTAGAAATATTTGAAATCTGGAGGCATTAAAAGTTGAACCCAGTTTCCGGCACCCTCAGACCCATATTCATTCCAAACTGCAACCCTGACTTCATCAATGTATCACAAGAATTTGTTTTTATCTTGTAACAATTAGTCCTAGTACGAAAAATAGACGAAAACATTCTGGGTTATTTGGCCCTTGGAAACATGCAGCTTCTTCAACATTGGTTTCTTACTTCGACTAGATAGTCGAAGTATAATGCGATCGCAACAGCAGTTTTGGCAAGGCGTTGCGAAATTTTTTTTTTTTTTTTTACCTTTCGACAATGTTTTCTCGGCTGTTTTAAAAGCTAATTGATCTGAAATTTGGAGAGGATGTTAAACTAGTCACATTAATTTCACCTGTAAAATTTTGTCGTGATCAATGGTTTTTTGGAGTCGCTTGAGCTTACTTTCCAACTTTGACCATAAATCCCTTCTTCTAGAGAACTTGATATTTGTGCCCCAACCTTCATACAGTCTTTCACGGGTTGTTCATGTTCAAAGCTTGTTCGGGAATAATTGATATAACGAAAAACAATGTTAACAGGGGCAATTTCGATTCTAAACTTAACCGTTCCTGGTTGGGAAGAATTGCACCTAATAGGAAAAAAATTATAAAAATTAACTGATCTCAGTTGCTTTTAAATCTTGTCAATTATCATTACTCTGAACATTTCATTTCATTTCATTCCATCAAAGTGTGTGGTTTAAAATCCGAAATAAACTACATTCTTTTCGTCCGAATCAATCGATTCTGCTGAACATTTGTTTAGCGTTTTGACGGGAGGCAAGCCAAGACAATTAAGGATAACGCCAACTGAAATCGTTTAGCATCCAGTTACACTTCTGTCTAAACAAAGCACAGCGTTTAGTTGCGTTGTATCAGCGAAGCATGGTTAACCGGTGCAGCGTTTTGCCAACATCACTGGCGATAACTTCACTTAAAAACAAAACAGTTTCTTTGGCCCTACGAATTCGCCAAACGAACATCATCGCGACAAATGTACCTTCACCAAAATTAAGAAGGCATCGTAGTTATGCATCGTTTGTACTTGTTCGCACATGTTAAGACAAAGCAAAGCGGTGGATCAGTGTTGGCGAAAACTACACTTAAGGCCCGTGTGCACGATCATGCATTTGTCCATGAAGATGGTCATACAAATGTTTGAACATTTGTTGGGAAGATAAAACATGCAGCTAAAAGTTTGAACTTCTTCGTACATGTTAGACGTTGTTCACATCTGTTGGGAAGCAGTAAACACGATCGTACGTTTGTCCATTAGCTAAGCAACGTCATACACATGTATGTTTTTAACCAAATATATGAACGTGTAGACAGGGCTTGAGTCATTTATTGCGGTTTGCAGTTCCGCTAGTGCTTGCACCACATACCTTGACAATGGAAGGGAAGTATTTCGTTTTCCTGTTTAAATCATTTTAAATATTTTCTTTGCTATATCAGCAGGAAGTTGCAACTCCCTGGTATCAGTTTTAAATATTGATCGGATTTCTTCAACATTTCCTCATTATTATTCGTTCAGTTTGTAATTTACTGCAATCGATTTATGCATTTGCGAAAGATCATACAGTTATTTTTTTTATAAATTAGGCATTTTTGACCACCTCCTGAATAAACATATAGCCCAAGGATCAACCCTTCTCTTGTTAAAAAAAATCAAGGATATACCATGCCGGTTGTTAACAACTTGTTTTCGCATAAAACCTATGGGCAAGTACTGGTGGTGGATTGTTTAAACGGAAGTTTCCGCGGTGAGATTTGTCTCGGCTGAATTCGATGGTCACCAGTTAGTGAGATCAAATTTAACGACACATCAACACGAATGTGTTATATAGTGTCAACTAGATAAAAAGGTAACAGTTTAAATTCGGTTTCAAATACGGTTCAAGTTCAAGTTCGGTTTCAAATGCAGTTTAAATACGGAGCAAGTCCTTCCCTTTAGTCGCCTCTTACGACAGGCGGGAAATACCGTGGGCATATTCTACGACCCCCAGCCCGCAGGGGGCTCGATGGTCACCAGGTGTACGAGTTTTCTCACCAAGCGTACGAGTTCTCTAGTTGTTGTCCAATAACCTCCCAATACATTAACAAAGCCTACATTTCACCACAAATGCAGTTAGTCGAAGTCGCTTCCATTGGTGTTCTAGATCCCATCCCGTCGGGCTTTGTTGAATCAGGATTCTCGAGCCCCGGCCCATCGCGATAAGCATGGAGTGAGATCTATCATTTTCCATCAACAAGAACTATTTCACCACTAAAGCACATCTTCACAAATTCCTTCTGATCCGTCTGAATAAGAGATTTCAGTCATAGCTAAATGCAGTCAAGGAATTATCTAAACTGGGAGTATAAGCAATAGAGTAGTGACGTCACGCTATTGTTTATACTCCCAGTTCCCATGATTCTTTGGGTGCATTTAGCAATGATTAAAGTCGCCTATTGTTCCTTGTTCAAAATTGTATGTGCAACTTTTACTAGCTAGTCTTCATTCACACAGGGGGATTCAACTTTCTCTTCCAACCTATGAAAAATATAACACCGCAGAAGAAAGCGATATTCGTATAAGTAGCCTATTATTGACGTATTGACTTGTTAAAGTAACATTTATATGGGTGTTTTGCAAATTTAATGAAACTTTACACTTACAAAAAAAGTACTGACATTAAATAACGTACTTCATAATAAGACGACAACAGTATAAGACGTAGACGTAGCCACGGGGAGCAAACTAGAGATGCTGTAAAATCGAAAACAATCAGAGCAACAGTCACAAACAGGGTTGACAGGTCGGCAGCTTTAGACCATAGTCAAGGACAGGTGGGAAGAGGGGATCCCTTAAGAAAAAAATTAAAACTTGTGAAAAGTTGATATGTCTAAACATACATATATATATATATATATATATATATATATATATATATGTCGCTCCCTTCCTTCAAAACCTTGTCAGGGGCCGCGGAGCCTATTTTGAAGTGAGGGGGATAATCATTGAAGCGGCCCAATATGTTCAATATAATAAAAGCAGTTAAAGGCGGCCCAGAATGCCCATGGCAGAAAAAATGCGGGGGCTAAAGCCCCCGTAGCCCCCTATCTCCGCGGTCCCTGCTTGTTAGGCTACGCGTTTGGTCGGCGAACTGGGGTTTGAACTTACATAGTCTTCATTGTTCTCAATAAGTGAAAGACTTGACACGTAAGGTCAGGTGTATTCAGGTCAATATAGATTTATAAAACCGCATGGAATCATATTTTCTCGGAGGTCACTTAAGAATGATAAACGCGAGTCTTTTGTTAGCCCTATCCCCGACGGGGCTCATTCAAGCATGCGAAATGCGAAGTGTTTTATCTATGACAAATTTTTGTCGGAAGGTGGTGTAATGTGACGCTTCAGCGCCTGCTAATGGTATGATACATGGTCTGTCTTGGGACAGGTTCGTCATAAGTAGAAAAGTTACAAGAGGTTATAGACGGTGGTAGAAACAGACGTTAACATTTTAGACTCTTTGGTTCCTCTACCTCTAAGTAGTGGAAAGAAATTCTTTCTTCTGTTTTTAGAAACAGACGTTAACATTTTAGACTCTTTGGTTCCTCTACCTCTAAGTAGTGGAAAGAAATTTTTTTTTCAAAATGCTGGAAACACAAGGAATAGGAATTCTTATATTATTGAGTATCGTAGGATTTACAAATGCTCAACTGGGAAGAGGTGAGTACAACTGTTAAAATATACTTAAAGTGAAGTATACTTAGAAATATTATGTACATGTATGATCCAAGGTTCGCAAGATCGAAGGTGCACTGCACCGAAGATCATAACTCTTTGATCAAGTGTACCTTTTGTATACTGGGATTTCCCCATGTTTGCGCTTAAAATATGGCATATTAATTTTGATATCTAGAGGGCTAAGGGAGGAAGGCCAACTTCATGTAAAGTGATTAGGGCTTAGACGACACAAGACTGCCGCGAATATTGCCTAAAAATTGTTTGAGGCTGTCAAATCCAGAAGGATTCGGATGATTAACACGTCTCTCTGCTGAGAGTTTGTAACTCCAGTCTAAAGGCTTTTGAATTTTGTCTACTTTTGTAACATTTTTTGCGTCTATTGAATAGTTGGGCTTTCTAATACCAATGCAAAGAAATATCGGCAACGAAAACTATGCTTGTCCGTTGATAGGCCAACCCTCTCAAAGAATAAGAAAACGAAGTGCAAATATATCAGATAATCAAAATATAAAATGGAAATAAAAACCAAGAAAAATTCGTTCACATTAAAGACGAGAGAATTTTAATGACTTTTGCAAAGTAAATTACAGCTAAGCATTACTACAATGTCGTACATATATGCTGTTTATTTGGTGCACTTTTTGTGCTCCCATCGTCCTCGCAGACCAGTCAGGGTACTGAATGGGGCAAAAGGTTCCGGGCGAAACATTTTAAAGGGACGAGGTAGTCCTCAATGTACCGGTAGAAAGGCAATGGTAATTTTTAATTTTCTGAGGGCGAAATCCTACTTTTTACAGGCTTGCCTCGAGGTAGGATAGTAAGCTCTCCACCTTTTCCCGATGTGCTGTTAACCAGGCTGCGAATTTTACACAAACGCCCCCAAAATTATCACATCACTTTTAAACTCGATCCGATAGTCCTGAATGGAGACTAGTTTATTTTGCCTCATGTCCTCAGGGGTCAACAGCTGGGGGCAGAGGGGTTTCTCCGTTTGAAAGGAGTGTATTGTACCCCTCACTTTTTTTCCAGAAAACCTAAAATAGTAGGCATCTACTGCTAGTTTCAGACTACTAGTTTGAATCCATAGCTTACAGTATGGCTGATTCAAACTTTCATTGAATGGATTAAAATCTTGGGAAATGGATTAGATCATCTAGTCGACATTTTTTTTCAGGGAGCTTAAGTTAGCCCCGGATCCGTCGCTTCTAGGGTTGTCCTATTTGCGCTTGAAATAGAATAGTTCTGGTCAAGGTCACGTCCTCCACTTTTCAAAAGTTGTGGACACTTTTCCCCATGCCCATTAAGCCGGAACGCACAAGGACGACAGAAACGCGAAATACGAAAAAGAAAACACGTTTTCTCGCTGACGTCCGTGTGCGTTGGACGAAAACCAAAATTAGCATTTTCGTCCGAAACACATGTTTAGCTACACACTTGTTTCGCGAAAACACGAAACGTGTTTTCTGTCTCGTGTTTCGCGTTTTCTGCCGTCCGTGTGCGTTTGGCTTTAGTTAGGACAAAAGCTTTAGGGATCAGTTTATACAGTGCTGGACACTAATATTATAAAATTATAGTAACTCTAACTCTAACTCTGGCATGTATCCACCTGGGAAGTTGCTTGATGGAGGAGGGAAGATAGTTTCTGAGGTCCAGAAGATTTGAGGCAGAGGTTTCTTTTAGCTCCTGGATTTTTCTATTTTCTGAGGTAATTTTTGGCCTTTGAAAGGCACAGTTAACGGTAGTTTTTGTATATATAACAAAAAACTTAGGGTTTGTGGCTGCAGCCTCCGTTCTGGTTCCTACGGTCCTTCAGAGAGAAAAAAGCGTAAAAAACGAACGAAAAAGAGGAAAGAAATAAGTTGACACGAACAATGGATAAGATAATAAAATGTCCCTGAGGCGGGATTCACTATTTGCTTAAGTTCTTTCGTAAGTCAAAATACTTACAAACTGCGTAAGGACTTTCTGAAGAGCACATATTCACGAAAACAACATACGCAGTTCGTAAAGATACGTTGCTTAACTGCAATACATGCACATGAGCCAATCGTGTGTGCGGTTGAATCTTGCTTAGTCACATTTTGCGCCAATCACATTGACTGTTATTGTTGAAACGACGCATACGGTCTTCTGTAGCTGCACGCGCGGTTCTACGCTCTATGGGGTCGGTCGGTCATCCGGGTCTTTTCGTTACCCTAGCAAATTTGGAGTGAAAACAACAACTGACTGCAGTATGACTACATCACGGACATAGATACGTAAGAAGTCCGTGGACTACATGGAAACACTGGACGCGCTACACTGCCGGAGTGAAAACAATCCCTAGACTACACTGTGTACAGCATACGCAATGCATTTGTTTTCACTCCAACACATCGTTGTCATGGAGAAGTGACGTGTCACCGACCGACCCCAACTATGCACAACGAGTGCTTCTGTGTGTTACTGTGGCTTTTTTGTACTTACGACAACTCTGAAGCTTGCGTAAAGTTACTCAAAGTATTTACGAACTTTTCTCTTTGTGAATACCGACTAAGCAAGATACGCTTCGTAAGTCTGATATACGCAAATTTTTGTGCGTAAGTAGTCTGTCAATCCTGCACCAGATGTTTTTGAACAAAGTAAAGGAAGGAAAGCACCTAAGTTTTAGAAGTACGGTCAAACATGTTATGGGCCTAAGCAGAGGTTAGATACCAAACTCCTTTACCTACACGTCTGTTACGTGGAGACACAATATCGCGGAGGAAGTGTAAATTTGATATGCGCACCGTTCTAATCGGCGATCTGCACACAAAACTAAGAACGCGCCAAAGAATGTTACATTGTTAAAAGGGAATAAGGTGCGCTCACTTTTACAACGCGTTCTACACTTGCAGTATACATTTTATGTGGAGGGTGACGGAGGCACAATATGTTAGGAAAGTTTGTACGCTTTCATATGGGAGCACGTGACCGCCTTGAGATATGCATATGCATGAAGCCTAAACTCTGATTGGCTTAAACCCTAACCCTAATCCTAACCCTGATTGGTCTTAACACTTTGTGCCTCTGTCGTAGTGGTGTATTATCCGCCTTGAAGCACACTTCTGCGTGCATGGAGAACGAACACGCTAGTTACTTTCCCGTTGTGAGCTTGTGAGAAATTAAACGCACATATAAAAGTGCGTAACTAGAAGATAATAAAAACTGGCCTATGAATAAGTCTATGAACATCAAACCTAGTCATTGTGCCTTCATATTCAAGTGTACTTATATGTAATGCTACGAGGAAGAAATAAACTTCTTGTACATGGAATTTACTGAGGAGTTTTATGATTACGGTGTTTCAAAATAGCAAATACTTTTGTAAGACATTCATTTGCCTGTTTGTTTTCCAAACGACTGAACTGTCAACAGCACTTCCGCTCCATGAGGAGTCATTGCGCGAATTTAAGTTTGCAATCAAATTATCGGGGCCGTTATTTCCCCAACACCCAAATAACGGCCAGCCTTGAGCATGTCAGAAAGATGAGGGTGAGGATATTATCTACTACGTACCACCTTGGATATTATAAGCATATATTCCAAGCTTGGTTGAGTGTCCCCTCCCCTTTGAAAATTTTTGAAAGATTAGGTGTCTTTATATGCAATCTGGTGCCACATATGCTGCCTTTTGAAGTAAATTTTGTGTTACAAAATTTGCGTATGTTAAGGAAACAAAATAAAATGGCATCAGTGGTCGCCGGCCTTGGGAAGGGGTCTAAAGGCAAACCTCTTCCCTTTGAAAATTTTTGAAAAATTAGGTGTCCTTACATACAATCAGTTGCCACATATGCTGCCTTTTTGAGTAAAATTGGTGTTACAAAATTATGTATTTTTAGGATCTAAAAAAAAAAAAAATTGGCATTCGTGAGGAGGGCATGGCCCACCCCCCTCCCCTGCGTACGCCACTGACTACTTGGCAATATTAAATACATAACTGTGACTTGAAGACGACTCTCCAGTTGGTCGGGTAAGGAGGATGACAGTCTGATGTCTCCCCCTACCCCATTAAAATTTTGAGAGCCAGACTTTTGCTTTTAGGACGAACACCCCTTATTTGTTCCCTTCGTCAAACAATGTCAAAACTTTTACAGTGAGTTTCCTTCAAATGTGCGAAATGTCTGTCACGATATTGCATTAAAATGATCCTCAATTATTGAGAAGTATTTCTTCCCTAGGTCGGTGGTCTGAAACATCATTCCGCCTCACCCTCATCTGAGAACAACTTCCTGCGCATACTCCTATGTCTCCGACTCAGAGGTCACGGAAACGATATTTGTCCGGCGCAATGATGTATGGACATTATGCATTGACGTCACACTGACGTCATGTTTGGAGGAAAACAATGAGCGCGTGGCTGCACGCAGTAGAATTCGCCGCACGCGTGCAGAAGACTTACGCGCGTATCGGATTGGTTGACGAATCAGCTGTCTGCATTTGTTGGTTTAACATACACGTGTTCCTCCAAAGGAGGGCGTAGTTTTTGCTCTGTGACAAAGACATTATAATCATAGACTCCAAACTCAAAATGGCGCGTTGACTTCTCATGGAGGCCAAAATATCGGGGCGGAAGTGCTGATCACTGTTCAGTCGTTTTAAAAACAAACAGGCAAATTGATGTCTTACAAAAGTATTTATACTTGCTATTTCGGATCATTGTTAATTTAAGAAGTACCACTCCTCAAAAAGTTCTACTTAAGTAAGAATAAGTTATTTCTTCATCGCGGCATTCCACATATATACACTGGAACATGAACGCACAATGACTGGTTTTGCAAGTTCATAGACATTCATTGGTCAGTTTCTATGGTATCTTCAAGTGACGCACTTTTATATGCGCGTTCAATTTCTCACGCGCTCACAACGGGAAAGTAACTAGCGCGTTCTTTTTTCGAGCACACAGAAGTGCGCGTCAAGTATTTCGTATAAAAAGCACAGGGAATTGGATTCTGCGGAATCTGCGCGGATGCAACGCTCACGCAAGCCACGCTATTCTAGCAATGGCATTTTCTGTAATGCGTGCTTATTATTGTACGGACATCTCCGAATAGAAAAGCGCGTATGTCAATTCTTCACTTCCGCCCCTGATATTTGCGTTTCCATGAGGAGTCAATTTCCGTAACAGTGTAGGTACAGTCAGGGGCGGATCCGGGGGGCGCACCCGGTGCACACACCCCTTTTTCGATGACCAACAATTTTTTGCCAACGATTTAGCCAAAAGAGCAAAAAAAAAAAAAAAAAAAAAAAAGTCCCCTAAAATTCGGATGGTTTAAAGCCATACACTCGTCACCCCAAAGTATATTTTTAGTGTAGGGGTATCAAAATTCTCAGTTGGTTACTACTCTTTGATTGACAGCAAAGTTTGAAAAGTCAAAAGATGCACAGTAGCTTACAACCCTCACAATGCAGAGAGGGTGCTTGGATTGTACATTATAACCTTGCATGCTCACCAGGACATGACTTTGAAGTAATAAAATAGGTTTGTGTCTGCACAAAGAGGAGTTTTATACAGTTACGGGAGGAGCTACAAGATGCATAGTTGGGAGAATTGCAACTGTCTGGGATGACAAGAATTGCCCTGCCAAAGTCTGCCGACGGGAGTCGGTCTCCAAGAACTGAAGTGCAAAAAAGCAAACAAAAAAAAAAAAGAAAGATCCTCGAAAATCTGGCTCAGCCGGCCCAGCCCCCCTGTCGGGTAAATCCTGCCGCTTGCGCGCGTTAGCATGCACATCATTGGTCCGGCGCTTGCACAACAGATCTATTCACGCACAAGGTTGATGATTGCAGAGACAGTAGGCTTTATATATTGAGGTCATTTTGGCCAGTAAATAATGAAGCACCTTGGGATGCTCTGCATGCTGCATGCTCGACGAAGACTTCGAACGCGATTGTGGTTGACTCACGTGTGTATCCGACCGTACTGCATCAGTGGTACCGGTACATAAAAATCAGCCGTCTGCATTTGTTAGTGTCAGGTGCGATGATACAGCCGTTTTATAGAACGTGTCGCACGCTTTTATTTCCGCACATAAACCTCGTGTGACTTCCACAGACACACAGGCAATTAATTTGTCAAAATAGGGCATCCCTGTAAGTTTCCTCGTTGATGACTGTTTCCAGGAAAAAAAACTATCATTAAAATATTGAGTGCAGGATGCTGTGATAGTGAGACGCTTCTTCATATCCCTACCTTTCTTATATATCCCTGTTATTGTTTCAAGTTATTTATTTCACAATAGATTAGACCAGTGGTTGCCAACCTTTTCAGGTAGGACAAGCCCCCGTCCCCTTCTCCGTCTACACTTAGTATTGCTGTGAATGAAACGAAAATAAACACACATTTTGAAATAAAGGGTGGGTCTACATATGCATTGTTTTAAGGTATAGGTCCGACCTTCTTCAGCTCAACAGCTGTGCGGGGCCACCTTTTGCCATAGCGAATCCTGAACCCACGATTGACGAAAGCGTGAAGCCGTGTTTAGCGAGGGCCAGGGGTGGACAAACGTTTTTGAAAATGGGCAAATGCCAGGGACTCCCAGGAGTGTAGAAAACTACCCTAGGACCCCTGATAAGGTTGAAGGGCAACGTCCTGGTGGGAGACCGGGGAAGAAACCTCTGAAGCTTTGGTGCATTCAACAGTTTGTCGGTTACAAGTACGAAGCTGTACATGTAAGTCAAATTTGGTTTTCTTCCGATTCCCCAACAGCCTTAAACCGTTAAATACGCACTACGTGGATTACAAAAATCACCCTTACACTATTTTGTATAACTACTGGACAGTCCCTTTGATGTTGCAAGAGGCTTGTCTTGTGGTTGGAAAGAAGATGGATGGTAGGGGTTGCATGGGGCTTATGCCGCTCTATCAAGCCGTCTACATGATGGTAATAATGAGAAAACCGAACCTGCTCACGGATCATTTGCTTTTTTGAAACTATTTTAATGTTTCACGTCACGTTACATTGCGAATGTTATCTATTTTCTTACAGTCGTCCATGTCTTGTCTACGGACAGCAAGAAAAAAGGTACATTGGATAGGGGAAATTGGGGAAGTGCGAGTCAAAAAATCAAAATCATCGTTAATTATCGTTAATATTTGGCAAACTATCAAAATATCCGCCGGCTTTAACCTTCAGTTCGATTGTTATCCTTTAATACCATCCCAAACGTATTTTTCAGAAGTTACGGATACTGAGGTTTATAACAGTTCGTATTCTGAACGTAGGCGCGCTTCGCATATCTGCACAATTGCCGCGGGTTACACTCCTTGCCAGATGACCATTGGTAGGACGATAATGCATGGAAATACTTTAACGACAACTGTGTCCCGAAAACAACAGTCACAAGTGAAACCTTAAGGGGCGATTATGTGGCAGTCTTATATTATGAGCAACATTTATAGTGGGATGTAGGCTTACATAAATTGAAGTATATTACTCATTACACAAGCTATTCAAAGGCCATTAAAATTCCTGGGTATAACGTTAAACTGCATCCAGGTGGGATGAGGAGGTAGTGTGTGGCGAGTAGTTTGTCCCAACTGTCGCCTGTAAAATGCGCAGATGTGACCGTTACTACTCATCCCACGACTTGCGGGTTGGTCGGCGCCACAAAACCGAGCATTCCTCCAAGGTTGGCCCCCTGTTGACTGGGGGTTGTAGAATATGCCCACGGTATTCCCAGCCTGTCATAAAAGGTGACTAAAGGGAAGGACTTTCACCATATTTGTACCGTATTTGAAACCGAACTTGAACTTGAACCTTATTTGAAACCGTTTTTGAACTTAACTTTTTTATCTAGTTGACACTGTATAAAACATTCATGTTGCAATGTGTCGTTAAATCTCATCTAACTTCAAATGCCATTAAGTGCGTTTACGGAGAATATGCATTATGAAACAAGGTATTTAATCCTCAACCCGCTTGTTACACTTTTACTCCTCCCTCGGTCATTCCTCATTGGAAGCTTCTCATTTGGATTCTCGTTCAAAGTAGTAAAGCCATGTTTTTGTGATGTGCTTGGTTAGCTCCCCTGTAGTGTCATGTAGATGCCAGTTAAAAGGATCATAATAACGTCCCCGTTTTGTAATTGCCCCAGAGCTTCTATGGGTCCTTATGCCAGTCTCGTGGTACCAGTATTGAAGTGAAATATCACGAAATAACGGTAATTTCTTGACATTTCTAAGATTTGCCAATGATAGCAGCACCATTTAATATCTAAGCCACCTTATATAGGCAAAACTATTTCAAGGGGAGTTTCTTCCCATCCATTTTAACGCCACACCCATCCATTACATCCCAACAAAAAAAGCATGACAATTTTTCATCATATGATTACTTTGAAACTTAGCACCATTTTGCATCTGAGCTACCTTTGACGAACAAAATATTCTAAAGGGTCACCCTTCCGTTAGACCCCTCCCCCTGGACGGCACCTACCCACTAGGTGACAAAGAAACGATCCACCCAGGTTGAAAACTATCGCAGATATGCTTTAGTACACTTCACCGGCTTTGTAGTTTTAGGGAGGGATTATGGTGACCCCCAATCATCAAATCCTGCCACTGGGGCTACAGCTGGAAAGTTGTAGGTTCTGTTTCTAAATGGAACATAGCCAAATTACAGGCATTTGTCTTTGATTTATGTTGTTAAGAGTAACCAGAGTGCACAATTCCATGTGAAATTTTCAGATTTTGTCGGGAACACCTGGACGAACCCTACCTCTTCTCGGCTCACTCGTGCCTTCGGCGCTCGGTGGACCCCCCTTTAAAATTTTGCATGCCATTGTTTTGGGTATAAGTGGTGGGATTATTGTGGGCCATGGCCCCTTTGCTCCTGCTTCCTCTCCCTTCATTGGAGGAGGAGGGTCCGCGCCAGGAAAATTTTCAAATTGAACACTGGTAAATGCAATTTCCTGGCGTCTGGCAATGAAGACAGTTCACAAACTAAGAGCAACTGGGAGGAATTGTTAGCTGTACACGACTTGACTTAGTTTTTTTTCTTCATTTTATGCGTATATCAGTTTTAGAGAAAACAGTTTCGTATTGTTTTTGAACCCGGTTAAAGTTTGCTCTCATTTTTTCTTAAACGCACCTGCCGCCCCAAAAGCTTATCGCCCCTTGAGTGGCGAACCCCACGGGGGCAACAACTTAACGACGAACATAATTTGCGATATCTTTACAATATTCGAATTATTTTATTTCCGATAATACATAGTTCTATGATCGGTAAAACAGTATAATTTGTACTTTTGTGTGCATAAGATTGAAAAAATTGGTATTTTATTTTCACGATATCATATCGCAACATTGTCAAGCCAATGTCAATGTCGCGACATTTGGCTTCATGTCGCGACAAATCGATGTGTCACCACATCCCTACTGCTGAGCGCCGATGCCTTCCGCAATAGTTTCAATACGAAAAGGTATACGAATTGCCACGTGCTCCTAGTGTGTGCTTCTACATAGTCATCCGTATACATTTACGTGTACATATACGTATACGTGGGCATGTACGTTTAGATATAACTATTCTAAAGCCAAATTTTGCTGATTTTTCATTTTCCGTGATCTTTCTGTTTTCCCGCCCTTTTCCGTGTTTTGTCCGTTTTTCAATAAATGAAGAATTTTTACTATGAATATGTGTACGCTTTTCACTGCAAAGCTGTAGTCGAGTAGTAGTAGACCTTAACCTTGATAAACAGTAACAGTAACAGTATTCATTGTTCTCCGCTTTGAGGGATGTTCACATTTCTATTTTTTCCCGTGCCAGTCAAAATCGCGAAATGTTCTAGAACCGATCCCGTGAATTCTGTCCATTTCCGTAACACGGAAAGATGTTGCCTTTAAACTATTCGTATGGTTTTTAGCAAGGTCTCAGTTCAAACACGTACCATGAGGATCGTAATGCGCCAAGATTGTTTTTTTTTTTTTTAAAGAGATCGCTTCTCGGCCTTTTGGCTTAGATCTTGTGTAACATCCTTTCTTTACAGCCCAGGGGCGGCGCCTCAGGGGGCGGGGGCGATGGTCCCCTATCACTGCAAGAAAAGGGGAAAACGGAAGGAATAGAAGAGGGAAAAGAGGAAAAGGAGAAAACGAAAAAAAGAAAGGGCGCGAAAAAGAAAGAAGAAGAGGAGGGATGGGGTAGTACTACATCTGATCAATATAATTAATACAGAGCTTCCAGGAGGCCCTATTCTGGTGTTTGCAGCCTTTAGATACCCTTTTATAATGCACAAGAAGCAAGGAAAATTTTCGTAATAGTTCAAGAATCTTTCTGTGGACTCCACACACGTATTTAAAGGGAGATGGCAGTCGCCCCAATTTTATTTTCAAAAGTTTGCTAATCCTGACAAATTTCCTCTTCTCTCACAAGTGCTTTTCATTATGTTTCTGCATAGAAACATAGAATATTGGAGGTAAACCAAGGAGTTTTTCTGTATGAAGTTAACAAATGAGTAATAAACATATTGTCACATGATTGTCAAGGCCATTCCTGAACTAGGATGACGGGGCACACTCATTCAAATTAGGGAGGGACTGCATTTTCCCTTAAGTTAAAGGGGGGCCTTCAGGAGGTTTGTTGACAACATACACTTCTCTTTCACAACAAGGGCTCTCCTCTTTCACTCAACCAAAAATTAGAATTCACTAAATTATGAACATTTTCTAGCCATATATGATCAGTTCAAAAAATTTAACAAAGACAGCACCATTTTGCATCTAAGCAAACAAAATTTTCTCAAAGGGACCCCTTAAACCCCTCCCCCAAGACAGTGATCACTCACCCCATTCTTTGCCCCCTATCAAAATACATTGCTGCCGCCCCTGTTCCAGCCAGTATAAAGACCGACTGCATGGTCAAATGGTTTGAGCATCCGACTTGCAGCCGGAAGGTCGGGGGTTCAAATCCTGGCCGGGTCATACCAAAGACTTTAAAAATGGAACCTACTGCCATTGTGCTTGGTGCTCAGCATAAGCAATGGAGTAGAGAAAACAAGCCAGTGAGCCACAACTGGAAAAATGCCGTGGCCGGCCCGACTTAAACCATTTGGTTACAAACTGAGCCGTAAAACCTCATTTAACTGACTAACAAATCCAACCAGTATAGAACAGGACCATGCATGGCAGACCCATGATGTAGAGGTTGAAGGTCATGAGGTTGATCATATTTGGTCTAAGTTGCCCCTTGAGTAATCCTCTTTCTTTCGTGCATGAAATATTTTATCCACTGAAGTTACCTCTTTTGGTGTTCTAGGTTTTTAATGCACCAGCAGTTTACGTAAATATGTGTGCCCGTGGTAGGGATGAGTTGGTGAAACAATTTTTGGAGAGCCTCTTGACTTCCGTGCACATAGCTGCAGGTAGCTGCAAGATATGGTGGAGGTCAAAGGTCATTTGAGGTTACCAGATATAAAATCCCTTTAAACATGATACAGAGTTCAACCAAGGACTACTGCAGTGCTGGAGGCTTTTCATTGGATTACTGAGCAGGTGCTTGCAGTATATGCTAGTATTTGCCCTGCTTAGCTGTTACAGTGCTGTTGACTAGTGTACAGTGCAAGCCCATATGGCAAGCCATTTTAAAATTTATCTTGCAATTTCACTTAAGTGACATGCATTTCACTTTGTTTTCACTTAGGTCAAATTCAGTTCCATTTAAGTGGAACTGAATTTGACTTGAGTAAAATGATTTTAACTTAAGTGAAATACATGCTGCTTAAGCTGAATTGAATTCTATTTAAGTGAAATGAATTTCACTTAAGTGGAATGCATTTCACTTGAGTGGAATTCATTTTCACTTAAGTTAAACTATTCCACTTAAGTGAAATGTATTTTACTTGAGCTCAGTTCAGAATCATCTACACGTATTTTGCTTAAGCTTAATACTATTTCACTTAAGTGGAATTGCTATTTACTGAAGTGAAATTGTATTCTACTTAGGTGAAATTTGATTCTACTCAAGTGAAATGTCCAGTCTTTTCACTTAAGTGGAGTACAATTTCACTTCATTGAAATGTAATTGGCTATTCATGTATTTGACTTCAGTGGAATATAATTGGCTAGTTTCTTCAGGGCTCTCACTGGCTAAGCAAAGCTAACTCGTCGAGTATGGCTGACCATTACTGCTGGTGAGAATCAGACTGCACTCATCTATACTCTATACTAGCACTTTGCTAACATGCAAACAATTCAAGCCCTTTTTTGTGGAATTCAATTCCACTTAACTGAACTGGTATTTTACTTAAGCTGAATTCATCAACTTGTCAATGCATTTTGACATAAGTCAAATTCTATTTCACTTAAGTGGAATAGCATTTTGCTAACATGCAAGTGCATTTTACTTAAGTGGAATTGCATGTTACTTCAGTGAAATTGCATTTCACTTAAGTGAAACAGATTGGCAATTCA
>WURT03072214.1:0-13385 GCA_009936505.3 Holothuria glaberrima
CCAATACACCTTCCGAATGTACAACCACAATATAGTACTATCGTACCATTATTTCTAGCGACGATAAGCAAAATCTGGAGTGACCATGCCTACAGTGAAAAGGACAATGAGTGCCGAGGACCACTTTTTATATTTACCATATAAATGCCTTACTAGCCATAACTTTATTTAGTGGTTTGTTTTCTAATTTGTAAATTTCAGGCTTGTCTACTTTTTTACCAGTCCGGGAGAAACCCTCCTTTGAGGGCTCGTTTTTTGTTTATTTGACTAGAGTATACCCAGTCGTTTCTTTCACTGTACCAACTTACAGATCCAGTGACTAAAACAGCTAAGTTCGACTCGATTCACTGTAGGCACAGACGTACGCATCAATCTGAACATAGTACTTTTCCGAGCAATGTTTACTGTTACAATTGCTTGACAATACTGGCTTCAATTCTAGGCTACGTGCGGCAAACATGCACGGTGAGATAAATTTACTGAGTACAATACTACAGACTTCAAATGTAAAAAGTATCTGCCCACCTTTTTAGACTGTTGTTTTCCTTACCTAACGGGTAAGATTTACACCCGTAGGCCTACTCCGTGCAAAATAAAAAAGCTCAGACTGAATATAAAGAGAATTTCAACTGATATCTAGGCCCAACGTTACGTTAGGGCGGGTTATAGAATTGTGCAGGATGACAAACTGCGTGTAATCGTTTTTATATATCAAAGATGAACTAAATCACAGGCTGTCCGTGTTGCTGGCAGTCAAGATTGCTAGCCGCCTATCAAGGGGTGGAATAAAATCAACCGGTGGTCAGGGAAAACAACCCAGACCACAGAACTAATTATAGTGAGAGTAGTAGCGTAGTATACAAAGCATAAATAGTGTACCTATACCTGTTGAGACTCCCCCTTAAATTGCTCATCAGCGAGGTAAATCTGCTGCAGTCTATGGCCATAATGATCGATGAGAGTGAAAACATATCTGAACACACAAATGTTTCTCATGCATGGCGTTCACATATACCAGGCCTAGCTAACCTAGTAGCCTATACAGTGCTTGCATACCGCATACGCCAAGTTCCTGCACGTTGCGTATATAGTACCGTACATACAGTGTGTGTGCATCTTGCAATACAAACTCCGCGGGCTTTAGAGCGTAGAGCGTTGCCTAGTGATGCATTGAAGCTAGCGAATGTTGCACACTGTTACGGTATATGTAAACGTCTGGTACTCGTGTGAAACCTACAGACTCGTTTTGTTTTTCGTCTTTTTCGTAAATTTTCCACGGTGGGCATAAAATTCCCCTCGGTGAAATCGTTTAAAATTTGTTAAGCTAACATATTGATAAAGGTGCATGTACCCCCAAGACCTAAAAGTGCAAGTGGTCGACCCGCGGGCTCGAGCCGCCACTTGAAAACCTACTTTAGCGTACAGGTCTTTACTCACTGTATGTACTGTACGTATAATGCAGCTGTAATAAACCTCATTTACCTGATGTACAAATACAAGATCTCTCGTCCGTGATAGTTGTGAATCATTGCATCAAACTACTGTCGACTTCAAGCCATCGGTCAAAGGTTTCCGAACCACTTGTCGAAATACTGGTACCAAAATATGTTTCCTTCTGTTTCTACGGAAAACTTTCTCTTGGAAATACTCATATCCTGTTGTGTATGATATTGTAATTAGGCCCCTATGTTCCGCGGTACACAGTGCTAGAGCCATACGACGTACGTCGTCAGTAGCTTCGGCCACGTATGTTAGTGACATACGTATGTATTGTACGTGCATTGTAGAATGCGTAATGGCATCGTAGATTGCACAGAAATCAGTACAGAGCAGTTGGGGCTTCTTTTTATCATGTCACAACCCGGCTGGAACACATGTCACCGTCGAGCACCTCAGTGTATAGGATTGGTGGACATAATCCGTCACCCATGTCTACATACGCTGGCTATGTTAAGTTTCATCTGGGTTTTAGTGAATGGTTCAAAATTACTTTGCGTAGGTAGTGATGTCGCCCTCGTTCGGCCGCACGCTACCCCGCCTTTAACTAAACCGTCCCATCTGTACATGTGCACAAACTTAAATCAACCAGTTCGTGTGTTGGCAAGAATAGCACTCAAACTTTTCATTTTTTTGCAGATGGCAAAAGCAATCTTTTTTAATTGGGTTGGTGAGTGAATGCTTGTGAGTGTATGTGCAGTTAGCTTGAAAGCACGATATTTCAAATAGGCAATGATGGAGACTGTACATATTTGGTAAATAGACTTGTCATACTAAGGAAAAGGTTGCAATTGTTTTCGATTGAGTTCAAAGGTTATTTTAGGCTACAAGACATTTGAAACTAGAAACTGTAAAAACACGATATCATCCCTGTCCCCTGCACATTCGAAGAGAAAGCACAATACTTTTTGGTGCACTTTCTACTCTTTTTTGTTGTACGGAAGTGACATTGCCGTCAGGCACAGGAAAACATTTTCACGCATTTCTTTCATATGTACGTTTATGTGGATTATTTGTCACTATCAGGAATAAGCTATCGACGTTATTCTCAGTAGTCTCACTGTTTAACATCTCTTTTCACATTACATTGCATGGAACTGGTAGCCTCCCGTTATCACGTCTTACTTTAGCCTTGGTCCAAATTTCGTTGTAACGATAGACTCGCAAACTGCTATTTTGGAAATATGTATGATGTGCACTTTGCTTTACAACTCAGATTTGTAGATACCTCATCAGAAAATCTTGCATCTAGCGTAGACGTCGGGGAATTGCTCAAACAGTTGAGATGTCTGTGTGCCGGTCCCTGCAGTTGTGTTTGAATTTATCTCTGATGTCTCAAAAAAGTTATTTACCCTTTAAGGAAAAATGACATATCCTATGCGTCTAAATAAATTTAAATGCTTTTTTAATTGCAAAACAAAGAACTGGTAAATTTACAAAATAATTTGGTCACCATTTGGAACAACTAGGTCTGGCTCCCCATGATGAGGGTACAAATAACTCTGCCGGCATAAAATGGCATCCTGCTTTCTGCTGCCTACATGCCAGGCATTGCCTACCTACCGATGGTCAAGAACCTAATTACAAGTCGATTGATGTAGAACTGCTGGTCTCTTTGCTACTTCTGTACGGATAATTAATTTGATATCAGAATCCCTATGAGAGATCCCTTAAGAAACCAACAAAACAGATAAGCCTTACTTTGATGATGTATAACCCCAGGCGTTTTTTTTTAATTTATTCTCAAATGACATTTAATTTACTCATGTATATTTCTTCTTTTACCCTTTGCTACCTCCAAACGATGATTCAGGTTGAACAACCGTGGAGTAACTAATAAAATGATATTAATTTTGCTGCATTCGTACGATGATGAATTTAATAATCCTACCCAGGGTGTTATTGGATATTTCCTCTTCGATGGTACGTCTTTGTCACAGATAATGAATTCATTTTAGACCAAAAATATAGGCCATGCATCTGATTAAAGATGAATATGATCTTTGAAGTTCAATATTATCCTATATCAATGTGTAGGAACGACGAGTCTGTTTGTTTTGACTGATCCTCCCTAGCGGGAACTCGGCAACCCTCCAATCGCAGAGTATTTACGCCAAGCTGGCCATGCCAGTTTCGTGAGACAAACTCACAATTTAACGTCTATGATTAAGGGATAGCAGACGAAAAACTACAACCCAGAAACTAGACGACCGTTTTAATGTCCGAGCTGGGATTCGAACACAAGACCTCATTCTGGAAATTTACCTGGGTAAATCAGACGTTGTATACGTTCTTCATTGTGAAAACGAAACTATGTTACCTTTTTGAGTTTTATGTTTTGAGTGTAATGTTCATTGACAATAACCTTTAAAAGGAAAGGGGCTTTGATAGAAACTGTACATTCAATCTCTGTGTTGTTATGTATAGGTGTCTCGTGATGTGTATTCCATAGTTCTCTTTACGTAGTGATTAGTTGACTTGCAGGTATCCAGACCTAAAAGAAATGCTAAATCTTATAACGGTCGTTTAGACAGTTTTTAACGAACGGTATAATGACTTAAGGCGAAAGCGACTTTTCTGGGAGTCTGGGAGACTATAACAAATTTTCTGGAAATATTTCCGAATTCAGTTGACTTGTGTACCTATGCCCAATATTAGCTAGGTGAGATTTCCCAATAATCTTAACGAGAACGATATGTTCACTATATTTCCCTTGTTTATACTACAACGTTTTTTTTGGCTTTGTGTTGAGTCATCAATGAAATGAAATTGACACATAACACTTTCAGTGGTATCTTAGCTTAAAATTAATCACAATGGGAGATGTTAACCCCTGACACTGTTCAGCTGAAGATAATTCCTGGAATGGAGTACCATGTGGAACGCTCTGAGCACTATTATCAAACTGATATATATATATATATATATCTCACGTATTGAAGAAAATGAAGGAGGTTTTTTTTAGTAAATTCGCGCTTCCTCTCTTTGGTAAGTTTGGCCTAACAGAATATATAAGTCACTAACATTTGGCTGTGAGTACATGTCACTGTTTTACTCGCACATAAATCAAGAGTGTTCCGACTCAATCCGTCTTGAGCATTTTATTTGACATGTTCAGTAAGAATCGTTCCTGTTTTTACTTATTTTATTTTCTGACTGGATTCCTCACTTTTCTACAACAAACGGTAAGTTAACATTAATTCAGATTTACAACATCTACGAAAGCTCAATTTGTCGTCTAAGAAACATATAACTGTACTGGCGACAAACGTTAGGTAGAAATGATGGGAAACAAGAAAATTAACACTATCCTCAAAGTGATAACGTTATTACATTAGAGACTTCTAGGTAGAATTGTAATTGATCGCTTCAACACGAATATCGAACACAATAACCAGAGCACATACTGATACCTTCACTTCTTATCGCGACATAGGATACCTAGACAGTTGAACTCTGGGAGATAGTGTCTGCCCAGTGTTTGTCCATGGTCTGTATTTCTTCGTAATCATTCCATCCACATTCGTTGCTTAATTGCTGCCGTGTTTAAGTAGATTTTTTTCATTAGTCGTTTTCTTGGGCAATTACCATCCGTGTGATAAAACAACAATTTCGACCGCGAGAACTTTAACAAACATCTTAGGGCGATGTGTATTCTGGTAAATAAAAAAGCAAGCTGAGAGTCAATCAAGTAACTGATGCCTTTTATATTTTAACATTTTAAAATTAGAATTTTATCCCTCGGTATAATGAACTGCGTATAATAACAATATTATTTCCTATTCAAACAACATTGAAGCATGAATGTATATTTCTGTCGTTAGTATAATCAAGATTATGGAATACGCTGTGCAAAAAATAGTTCTAGTGTGTTTCATAAAACGCAAAAAGTATATTTAATGGATCCAAGAAAGACACGTGTAAATAAAAAAGGGAAGTGCAAAGAATATAGCAACTTAGGTGAGTCTAATAAGTGGTTCATAATTTGCGACATTCACGTTCACGGGGCAGCTCACATTACAAAGCTATACGATAGTCTTGGAATAGTTTCATATGAACGTGTTGGTTGTTTATAGCTGTTTTTAAGTGTATTCACAATGATGAAGAGTTCACATTACAGTAAAACTAAACTCCTGAAAAACAGAATAAACGTAATTTAGCTGTTACACTTTTTGATCTTGAATTAAGAATCTTTTCTATAGACACAAGCTTTTTATCGTGTATCTAAACGTATAGCCAGTGCAAAGTATCAGAATTAGCGGCATAATGGAAGTGGAACTTGCTGAAATCATACGAAGAAGTGTATAATAGCCCAACACTTGTTTCAAAGCAACTCCACTTAAAAAAGAATCTAAACTTTACTCCAATCAGAAATATTCTCTCCAAATCGATAGCAATACTTACAGCGTGGTTTGTAGACGACCGTGAGTATAGAGTTTAACTATTATAGCTGTCGTTTGGTACTTTGATGCCGATAAATACGATGAAAAGCTAAAGCTACCATGGTTGCTGAAATTATTCAACATAATTATACAACACGTATTTTTCACGTCGAAGAGAAACAGTTGTGTTTCCAAGTTAAAATAAAGATTAAGCAAAAAAACTAAGGAGAAGAGATCACGAAGTTTCAAGTGATGAGCATTTCAGACTACAGTATATTAATCTTTCTCATTGTGCATACTGTTCCGTTAAATATAAATTTGGCTCATTTGTTTTTTGCGAAAGGCAGTTATCAAAAAATCATCAGACATAAGCCAACTGTTACTGACATTATTTTGAAAAATAATTGGTAATATTCAATAACAATTTGACAATTCTATGAAGGAAGTCTCTCTAGTCAAAGGATATGTTCTTCGTAAAGAAACCAACTGCTTGCTTAGAAGTCTCTATTAGGCGTTAGTATAGAATATTTCATCTCAAAAAAGAATAACTTTTTACTCACATGAAGAGTTAAGAGATAAAAATATTTTAATTTTTCTACGATAACAAAAGGATTATTTTTACGTAGAACTTTTCGCTTTTTAAACAGAGTTAACTTCCTCGCTTTACAAGGCTGTATGTGATAATTGAAAAAGAACAATTGTGGAAACTTCAAAATTACAAAAGAGTATTTGTAACAATGCTAAGCAGTCGTTTATTTCTTAATTTCTCGACTGCCAGATGTTTGTAAAGATTAGATCTAAAAAGAAAAAATCAACATTTAACATTAGGGCTCCTATCCTAATGAAAAAGTCAGTGAGGTGTTGGACCCAAATTGAAGTACGCGTTTCCCATTACGGTTGAACTGGTGCAAGAGTCTTAAAAAGGTTGATACCGTTTGAAATAATAATTCTTTTCTTTCTAAATTTCATTTTGACTAAATATTATGCACACAGTGAGATTTCGGTTGTGCAATTGATACAAAAGAGAGTAAAATACAACAAAGATTACATTCATCTAATGAAAATTTCGTATGATCTTCATCGGTATTTTCGTTCACTTGGGGGAACGGATAACCCAACGTTATTTGCGGGGAATGTAGCTACTTTGAACTGGTGACATAAGGGATACTTCTCAAATATTGCAATATTGAATCAGGTTCAGAGCAAGTCAAACTATTTCACAACTGCTTCAATAAATTTAAAAGACATTTTGCAAGATTGCAACATTGCCTAATGACCGTCGAAATATACGTCGGTGCTAAACATTCTTAATCACTTCAAATTACAGATTTAACCAAAGAAACAAACGCTTCTAGTGCATTGTAAACACGTCATAACACGAATTCTGTGATACGATGATAACATTTGGTGGTACTTGGCAGTCAATTGTGTGTTTTTAATTTCCCGTAAAGTATCCAATTTAATATTACTTGACTTGAAAAGAAGGGTGTTCGTGCCAAGTTACATATGAGATACGGAAATTGTTGAAGTGAAACTTCGGTTGGCAGAAAATTTGTTAAAGAAAACTAGTCTTAAAACTTGTTCAGTGCTGGATAATGTCATTTTTTCAATATAATTTTAATGATATTAGTGGTTGCCCTAATTGCAAAGATCTTTCTACCAGGGTTGCCATCCAAACCCATTGAGAGTCTATTGTCGCCCTTTTTCCGTGTTAGGAGATATCGAATGTTTACAAGTTTGTGTCAAGATATTACGGAAAATAAGATGAGCGGAATACTTCTAAAGGCTAAAAGAAAATTTGGTGAGCTGGAATCGAGAAAATTTGAAGTGTAATCACTAAATTGTCTTCCAAAAATACATGTTATTACCTTTAAAAAATAATTCTGTAACCAAAAGTTAACATCACAAATCGTTACAATACTGAAAGTCGTTCAACCAAAGTTCATATTTACATATTAACCTATTGAAAGGATTTTTCCAAGTCTACATTCTGAAACTACCATGATAGCTTTTGTTGCGAAGTTGAATACAAACACCTGTTAACTTAGTGCACAATGCCAAATAGCCGTGATGATCTTCTACCATCTGGCATGTAGTGTGCCTCACTTACTTAAAACCGTGTCTTCAGCATATGTAATGAACGAACGAGCCATTGGAACGTCTTTAACTTACTTTACACATGCTCCAATGAATCAATGAATGGCGGTTTTTTTTTATTATGCACTATATAGATACTTTAGTAAAGGCTCCATCCATTTAGTTTGGTCACCCACAACCAATCGAGATGAATAAGTATTGTAAACATTTTACTTAAGTTTCATACATGTTAAGTATCCGGAAATGTTCTACTTCTAGTAACACTGAAACATTTTCAATGAAGGCAAAACCAGCGATAGGCAACCAACTTAACACCTTTTACGTAACTGCCTTGCAAGTGTTTCCAATTCGTTCACAAAACAAATTGCTATGGGCACACGTGCGTTGCCAATATATCAGTCCTATAATGGGACACAAGCTAACATCGTTGAACCAGCAAGTGTGAGAAAAGAAGTGATTGTCAACATGCTCTAAATTACCCGATTTTCTTATCACGGTGTTGGCTATATTCACCCAAAATTGAAAAGTATTCTCAGGGAAAAAATAAGTGCAAGAGGAAAATGTACCAACCACGCTTCGTTAAACTAAAATTCTGGATTATGGTGACTTAGTTTCCTTGTAACTCGCCACTCAGATTCGGACTGTAAAATGTATTTTAAACTGGTGTTTCAAAGACGTCCACAAAAATATCGAATTCAACTCCTAAAAATTTTCACCTCTTACTTTCATTGTTCTATCTATGAAACCATAGCTCAGTGAAAGCAGTGAATTTGCAGACGCGGTTGATTGACACAACCATCGTCCAAGGCAATGCATTTCAAATGTCCTTACATTTGCAATGGTCTCAGGCAATTGGACTGTAAGCATAATGCAACCCACTGAGGCAATAAAATGTTAAGGTGTAAGAACAACTTTGAATCGAGCGCATTCAATAAAGCACGGCGATGCCTCTGGCAATTTTGAGTTAAATTACACAGTAGTTACGCTTAACCTACGTAGAGGGGTAACTTAATACTGAAGATACAGTGCTATTTACGATTTGTTTTATATGCAGTCGACAGGGATAGTTTTGACGGAAATTGTAAAACTAAAAATATAGGTAAGAATGAGCGTTGTAAATAGATGGTCATACTATAGAGTATCCAATGATAGTCTTGTAATACTCTCCTTTCCATCTTGAAATGTAGGCTGGATATGCTCGTTCAGCGGGGGCTGCATCCAGCGAAAGTAAGTTTCCTTTAAAAAAAAACTTGAACCTATTTTATAAGCTTTGCTGCTTATTCTCAGATTGACGGCTAGTAGCCAATGAAACATGTTGCCACTGTTTGACTTTATTAGGGTATATTTTAAATGAAGGAAAAAACTTTTAGATAAACACAAGAGAAGCCATGAATAGCGATTGCATTTACATGACGGAAGGAAAAAGTGTCGCGGGTCAAAGACTAGGGTCTGATGAGACGATTCTCAGCAAACGGGCATTCGGAAGTTTGCCCTTTACTACAGGCCTGCAATTAATACTTAAATCTCTAAATGAGGGATGTTCAACCTTTTTGAACACCGGGCCAAATCCTGTTGCTGTTACAATCTGGACTGTCGCAGTGAAACAGAGAGGTGTAAATGAGGGTGGCGTCTGACTCTCAGACCTTCCCACCCTCCCCAGTTAGAGTAACCAGTGTGCCCATCTAGCCAGACCCACATGCGCTCGAGTAATATTCAGTTGTAGCATGGGCCTACTTATTGTTGGCGAAACTTGCTCCCGTGTGGTCACATCTTTATTTTGTCGAAAACAATGTTAATTAAGATTTATAATGCGTATTCTATCAAGAATATCCACTTTACATTGAAGGGAGTGATCGTTTCGTTGTTTTCATGATATCCTGTACTACCTGCTTACGTCAAGTTTAAGTTGCAGTCAAATAAAAAGACGTATAAGGGCCGAAAATGGAGCAAATCGAAATTGTTTCGCAGGCCGCACAGGAGGCCGCGGACCGCAGGTTGCACACCCCTGCTCTCAAATCATTAAATGGAACATAGCTCACAAGATAGGTTAGGATATGCTATGCTTCATACTTAAGTTTTACAAATTTTCAATATTTCACTAAAGCTGAGTTTTGGGGTAACGCTGCATTAAAGTTAATACCCATTAAAAATAATTTTCTTAGTAGATAGGTTCAACCACCGTTGAGGAAATGGATTCTACATAGTTACTTAAAACATATCAGGAAGCAATAATAAAATGTGAGATGTTTGTTCATTTTCTCTTCCAGTTGATGAGGAAATCTTATTATTTGCTTTATTTGGTCTGAACGTTTATATCACAGACTGAGTAAATTTCATGCAAATCAGAATTTGAACTTGCTTAGAAGTTATTTTGACTTGTTTGTTGGTCTTTGCAACGAATGTAGCTTATTTCTTCCTTCAACGTCCGACATACCCACGGGATTGCAAGGAAGTGTTTGATCAATGCCCAGGCAAGAATTCAAGTGGAGTTTTCTTAATGAAACCAGATGGATACGCTCATCCATTTGAAGTCTACTGCAACAATAGTTTTGATTCTGGTGATTGGACGGTAAGTTTGCCAGTTTAATTGGATATGTTATTATGTATACACGTTTCCCCAGATGCAACTTTCCATCATTAAATAGCACCTAAGAATGTGTATGGAATTAACCTACCTGTCTGCAAAGTTCCTGAGTTGTTCCTCTCAGTGTGATTGATTCGACTCACACTTAAACGGAATATAGCCTAGAAGGTAAGTTACAATGTGAGTTTTCCTTTTGTTAGTGCTATGAAAGCATCTCTCTCCAAAGTATGAAACACGGTCTTTACATAAGCTATCTTGAAGCATAAAAAAGTAAGGTGTGTATATTTCTTTGTAGTGCACCATTACGTATTCACTATACTCGCAAATTGCTTGGGGAAGAGGTATTTTCCTGTCTCTCATCTCTCACATTTATGATCGGGGTTTTGCGTTTATAATTATTTTTTATTTGAAAAAAAAAATACATTACTTTGGTCCGGAGTGAAAGGTGGGGACGAGATAAAATATTTCAGTGTATCATGGAGAAAGGCTTTTGTTCATGATTTTATGATTGGTTGATTTGATTCCATTCAAAGGTTTTCATGCGCCGTTTAGATGGTTCGCTACTTTTCTCCCGGAACTGGAGTGGATACAAGGAAGGTTTTGGCTTTTTAGGCAGTGAGTTTTGGCTTGGTAATGAAAAGCTTGCTTTCCTGACCAACCAGCAAATGTGTGAGCTCCGTGTTGATTTGACGATTTCTAACGGATCACATGGTTTTGTAACGTACAGTTATTTCCGCGTCAGTGATGAATGGAGCAACTATACACTAGCAACTTTGAGAAATGCAACAGGAAACACTGGTACGTTTTTATTGGCGTTTTATGTGTTTTTATTGACAGCTAAATCCATAGTTATTAATTGTCCGTGAAACATTGCTGGGTAATAGGTTATTTGTCAAATATGTCCACTTACCAACGTGAACTTGGTCCATTTGTCAAAATTGTGTGTTAGAAGGGATTGATATCTCGTATCAATAGTAACATTTACATTAGAATTTCAAAATCATTCGATTGTTTTCTTTAGAATTTTTGACACCAACTTGTACAACCAACATGATTCTCACAACTTGTACATGTGAAAGAACTTGTGAAGCACCAACAATGTGTCAGATTAATTGCCAAGAAGCACGAAGATGCGTCTGCCCTGACGGATTTTATTTGCAAGGAAGTGACTGCGTTTCTCCTGAAGATTGCGAGTGCTATTCTACAACAGCTGGCAAAGTCATCTCGGTAAATATGTAAAAGACTTGAAATAGTACTTTTTACCACCTATTCCTTTTAATGATAGATATGCATGTATGCTCTTAAGGTCACTAGTTGAACATCGCAAGAGGCTTATAAATTTTTTCCTTACTATAGATGACATCCAAAAATGATAATGAAATTGACGGATATTCGAGCCCAAACTGTCAACAAGAAAGGGACTTTTGAAGTATTTATTTTAATATGTAAAACTAAAGTATAACCTGACTTTTAACTGGGTCTGTTGATCATATGAGCCCTATTAAGGTAAGCATTGAGAGAAGTTAAAATTTCAGGCTAAGCTCAAGCGAGTGTCTCTTTACTTGCTAGTTTTCTTTGTTCCACTGTTGTTCAGATTCTAAGCTTAACTGGTAAGATTTGCTGTAATATCCGTTGTTCAGAGCAGTTTTCAAAGCAATGTTTACACACGTGCTAAACACCGTAAAGTTCTGCATTCGTAACCGATTTTACCTAGATTGGTGAATCCTACATAAACGACCAATGTTCTCAGGAGTGTTCCTGTAGTGTAAGTGGCTTTACCTGCAGTGATTACGACTGTAATTCTAACGCAAAGTGTATAACTACCGGCGAAGGAGGGCGATGTTCTTGAAATACAGGCTTCGTTGGTGACGGGCTTAACTGTGGATGTAGCACAGGCGACTTAATTGACGGATCGAGATGTAGACGACAAAGAGACTGTGCCGAAGTTCCATCAGTTGAAGGATATAGCGGTAGTGGGTTGTACCACATCTTACCTTCCAACTGGCAGGAGTTTGAAGTTTACTGCAATATGTCTGAAGGGAGATGGACGGTATGTAAATGTAATGATGATAAGTAACACTCAAGTAGCCCAATACTTAATATAGATATAATTGCAACAGCTGTTGCACACATGTTTCGTTTGCCCAGCGGTTTCTTTCCAAAGTTTAAAAATAAATAAAAATCCTTATTTAGAGGGCGTATTCTGTAGTTAAACAAAGCCATACTTTGTGAAAAGTACTACTAGCTTGTAGTTTTGAATTTTATGTTATCAATTAAATTCCATAGGCTCTGAGTATGATTTTATTGTCATACAACAAGCCGTATGACATTTTGTTGGAGCAATATATCACGGTAAAGTTACGAGACGGTAAAGTTACGAGAAATTAAAAATGCTAAGGACACATTGACATACGTCGATCGGTCAATACAACCATTGTGCTGCCTACAAGGTTTTCGGTTTTTGAACTTCTTATCGTGAAATTGTATGAAAACGTTTTTTTCATAATGATGATTTTAAATCTTATTTTGTAAAATTTCAGACGGCAGTAGAAGCCACAATATATTTTAAATTCCATTTATTCAACCGTCATCTAAAATACTTCCATCACTGTTGCTGCCCTCCAGAAAGGGAAAAATTTGAAGAAGTTCGTACCTTATCCCCCTTTCTAGGTTGAAGGTCCTTCGATCCAATACATATATACATAAAGTATGATAAACATATTTAAAAAAAGGTTTCATGCAAAATAAAAAGTCCTGTTCTCGCCATGTGGGGACAAATTAGGGTAATAATTGGACCAACACTTTGTACGCAACAGGATTTCGTA
>WURT03072225.1:0-13384 GCA_009936505.3 Holothuria glaberrima
TATTTAAGGAATAAATCGCATTTGACGGACTATTATTGGTGAATAAACCGTCGAGACTCCAAATTTGGCAAACAACGGACGAGGCGAATCCGAGTCCGTAATTTGCCAAATTTGGAGTCGAGACGGTTTATGAGACAATAATATTCCGACAAATGTGGTTTATTCGTATTCTGTAGTTGGGTGGCAACTAGTTGTAGAGTTATCTGCATGGAAAATACATTTGATCGACTTAAGTTTTCAAATACATTAAACGAAAAACATTCAACAACATGACAAAATTTCTGTTGGTAGGCCCTGTTTAGTTTTATCCCAGAGTTTAGCAGTAAGGCTGTACGGAGTTCCATGTTTGGGGAATAACTGATACGCAGATAAAGTAGACTGTCTTTACGTCACATCTGCTATAGCCGTACGAGGAGTGAGCCGTGAGCTGCGGAACCCGTGCATCCACCATCAAGCTAGAAAGTATGCCACATTCCGGTAATATTTACGCTATTAGCAGGCAATTATGTATAAATTTTTGGGCAAACTGCTTCAGCAGTATTAATCGAAAGTAGTCACACATGCTTATAACATCGATCCTTCATATTCAGTTGCAAACTCATACATACGAATATTTTAGGGAGGGGCTTATACCACTCACTGTGCCTAGCGTTCCTCCTATGTGTAAAGCTCCCCATCTCCGTTCGTCTCCCCCACCCCCAGAGTCCGTAAAACTTCATTCGCAGGTTTGTCCGTCTCTCAGTCGTTGGGAATAAAAACCTTGATTGAATTTATTTTTTCTTAGAAGCGGTGAAAAGGAGGGAAGATATGCTTTATAAAAAAGAAAAGTTATATATTCTTGATATTCTTCGTCTCCCTCTCACCTCTCCCTTTTCCTCTCACCTTTACTCTCCCCCTTTTTCGTCAATTTTATTTCGTTGCACCATCTTCTACTAGGCCGCACAAAACACGCATTAACATAGCTTTTAAATTTGCAAGTTGTTCCATTTTACACTCCTCAGACCTGAACATTTCACAAATTTACACTGCATTATTGTGTATCTGATTGTTAACAATTCACGTCTTTATGGTGTTTCATTTTTTGCCAATGACCACATTGTGGGTATCTAAACCTATGAAAAAATTCATTCCAACCGTTTATATTCGGATAATTTTTTTAAGCTACAGAAGATGCAAATAAGTTGGAGCGGCCTATGTTCTCACCTTCTTTGCAGCGGTTGTGTCAGGGATTTCCCCAACAGGGGGCCAAGTTCCATGGTCTGAGGCAAGCAACCCTCAGCTCGACCAAAAGTGACGGGTTGACGAAAGGAAAGCGGGCGGAAAAGTTTGGGGATTGGAATTAATTGAGAAAAAAACTTGAATGGAAAATATGGGATTTTATTATAGAATCTTTACTTCTTAAAGGCAAAACCCTTAAATTCGTCTAGCCGAATAGCCGTCGCTGTGGTTAACGTACTCTATTGTACCCATCAAAGGTTCCCAACGAGGAAGCAAACTTTCCCTATGGAGAACTCAGTCTTCCTTTATGGCAAACTCTTTGACCCTACCTGCACCACCCCTGCCGCTCCTCTCGCACTAGCGTTGTATTATCTATAGATCCCCTCCTTTCATTACAAGATTTCACCAGGTTTTTCCACTTTCACACTTGTTACCAGGCACTTAATCAAACAAGAAACTAAAGAGAGCAGGATAATTCCTATGGAGTGAAATCATTTTCAGGGGGATCCACTCATATTCACTAGTGCAGTAGAAAATTAATTTTCTAGGGGCAAAAACTGTGTGGTCACAAACTGGATAGAGACACGCTAGTCATGCATAAAAGATATGGTCAAGGTATACATACTCTCTACTTCGTTGAAACGTGGAAGAGATATGCATTTTCAGGAAATCTGGTATCATTTTCCTTCTTCTCTGTCCCTCCCCAATATAATCTTTGGTTTTCTTTCCTTTCACAATCCGTTTGTCTGCTGTACTAAAAGAGAACAGACTTTAGTATCATTCATTCTACAAGATTAGTGTTTGTTCCGCTCATACTCCTTGGACCTTCATAATTGCATAGATTGAACACCATTTCCAAGTGTTGAAAGTCAGAATTGAACGTTCAGCATGCCATTTTGATTGAGACGTGTTACAGTCTGTCTCTATAATTTTCTGATTATCCTAAAATTAGTAAAATGCTACCTCCCAAATGCAATCTCTTAACTCGTCCAAAAACCACTTTAAAACACGGCATCTCTCGTTACTGTATCACGCTATTATTAGTGCACTTCACGGTGTAAGGTATTGCAATTGATGCAACTTCTAATAAATCGTTTGAGTAAAACTAAGTTTTACATTTGCGTCATTGAGAGTCTTTTGCCATTTCTTGATATTAAATCATAAAACAAGGTTACACTAACAACGTGTCGGTGGCTTTTGACATTTATGAATTACTAAAGTGAATCATGTAGTGAGTTCAATAAAACCTTTCGTATTTGTGAGGGAAAATCTCACTTATTGAAATCCGTGTCGATCGATTTAAGTATCCACATATAGCACCGGTGGGAGAGTTTCAAAACAGTACATGGCTAAATTTGAATGGATTTGAAAAAAAAAACTTACAATTTTCTTCTTTGATTTTTTTAGTGTTGTTCCTTGATCACCCCACAAATAGAGGCAATGGCGGAGGAGGGTTGGAGGCACGCCTCCCCAGTAATATAGTTGGGGGCGGACCACCTTTAGTTGCCCGTCCAATATTTGGTGAACGAACACAGTATTTGCTGATATTGGGGGTGTGGGACACGGTCCTCTCCAATAACTTAGTCAGCGTGGACGGGATGGTTATTTTGGTAAAATCCGTAATGTTTAATGATCATGAAAAACAAATTAATTGGCGCGTTCGAGGAGTAAACCCATCGGATTGACATATTTGGTGATAAAGGAGAAGTCAATAGACACATGTATGCAATGATATTTGCTAAACGTGGTAAATGGGAGACATAGTCCCCTCCATTCATTTGGTTAGGTACGACGGAGAACCTTTTGTATTTTGACAAAACTCACTGTGATTGCTTATATTTGCGTGCAGGCCCCTAGTAAGGCATGATCCATAGGCTAGTAATTTGGTTGAGGGGGATGGAATCCCTTCAGCCCTTCTCAATTATTTTGTCGACGAACTTAATATATAGCTCAATTGACCATTAAAGGCAAGCGTTGGTGCACTTAAAGCGCATCTTTATTGCAACGTACATGCATGGTGATAACTGAGCCGCTCTCAGACGTACACTTACATACAGAACATTTCCCCCTTCCCTTTGGAAATTTTTCTTTAACTGACTGCCCTCAGATGCAATTTAGTGCAACAAAAGTGTACAGTTGTTAAGTTTCTTCTAGAAAATTTTCGGAAAACAATTTTTTGGCCCACCTTTGGGTGGGCCCATGTCCCCCGTTGGCCCCCTTTAGATCCGCCCGTGGAAAAGTATTCTGATCTGTATTGGTGTTCAGCAAAGGTGCACATATAATTTGTGCAAAATTTTGGGTTCCCTAACGGGTTTGGCCTTGTTGGAAGCCCGAGTTCGAGTTAGATTTGAGCTTACATGCCTGTTATGCATATTTTCACCATACATTAGTTTGGATATCAATACTTATAAACCAAGAAAATGCCTGTATAAACCAATAAGCAATTAAAAATTGTCCAACTTTACTGGGCCTGTATTATCAGTGTTCTTATAGTTTGTTGTTATCAAGATTTTAAATTACTACCTATTTTGAAAATTGTTTTATTTTCTTCCTTTAATACATTATTCATATCATTACATGGCAGCATTAAGTAACCATGCTATGGCCCCTCACCTTGCGTCTTTCACAGTTCACAGTACAATATAATAAAGCAGTTATAGTTACAAGTTTAGTGAGACACTCAAGAAAGATAGGCCTACTGAATAAACCCAATATACTATCATCCTTTTAATTAAGGTATGTGCTCTGACCAGACAAAACAATCTTCTGGTGATTCAGTTTTGCTGCGACTTTACTGCGACTAGTCGCAGCAAAACAGTCTTCTGGTGAAGTGGTTCACTCTTGCTGTGACCTTGCTTCGACTAGTCGCCACAAAACAGTCTTCTGATGAAGTAATTCAGTTTGGCTGCGACCTTGCCGTGACTAGTCGCACGAAAGAGACCCTCTGGTAAAGTACAATCTTTCTGTAGTGAAGTTGCGGTGACTTCACTTCAAAAGTGAAGTCTTGCAGCGAAGTGATTTCTTCACCGCGCAGTCGTGGCAAATTCGCGGTGAAGTCGCTGCCAAAAAAATTGTTTAGGTCGTGTTTATCCCCTGTCCGTAAACCATGCAAAATGTAGATTTTAATATGGTATAACATGACCGTTCATCGTTGCATACAGGCTTGCAATCTTACTGGTTTAAAACTTACGTTTGCGTAAGTTCACAAAAGTGGCTCTTGGTGAAAAGTTTTACTCTTCACCTGGGCCTTTAAAGACAGAAGAATAATCCAATTTTTGTCATGTTTGCTCGCCTTCCATAGTCTAATTTTGATTCTTTCTCTCATATGTCTCTGTCATTTTTAAGGAAAGTGCATAAAAATAGCTAGGGGTATCTTTGGTGAAGGCCTATGAGAAGTTCATGCCTCTAACCAGAGAAATGTCAAGTAACTTACTATTTGGGAAAATGATGCCAATACCTAGAGTACTTATTCACGAATCAGTACTGGCGGTTTTGAACTTTTAAAAGATAATCTTGGCTTTTAAAACCTTTTTGCACTAAATGATGGATTTCTAATTCAGCTTGTGAAAGTAAATCATCTAATCTAGATCAACTGTAAATCCAATATTGCATTTCAAGGGTAATCTGCTGTTTTTTTTTTTTCGAAGTAGATATGTACCCTAATTTGATACGGAGGTGTTCCACGGGTGGAATATGTTTGTGGACTAGATCTTGCCGAGATATAATTCTGAATAAAGTTGAGAACTATAACAGACCCAGGTTTGTGCCTAAATTGTAATTTTAGTAGCTCATTCCAAACTTGGTTAAGATTAATCGATTAGTTTGGTGAAAAGATAGACATTGATGACAAAATAAAGGAAAAATATCTGTACTTACTCTCTTCGGAACCTGTAGACGCTGCAAATTTCGAAAATATCAACCCCTTTACTCCGAAAAGGATGAGTAGAAATTTTGGAAAGGACGACATCATCCTTTTAGCAACAATTCCATACGTTGCGCACACACACGCTTTAGCTTCGTTTTACATCACACTCCCATTTTAGTTTTAGGCCGATTAAATCGTCAGAGTTAATATCTAAGAAATATCCAATTAGAAACCATTTAGAAGATGACTTTAATATCTTCGATTTTGCAATGACAAGGAAGTTTACGACTGGCAGTTGGCTGAGCACGAGAGGGTTGCCATGGTAGGTTGGTGATAAAATGGTTCGTAACGTAGACAGTTACCAAACAAGAACTACGATGCAACGCTCTGAAGGCTTTAGTGGATATTGTTAAAATTTTTCTATCGAGATCGATACAAAGAGATTAATGTTTAGGTTTATTTGATTTCTTCATTTCATGTACTATTGTATGGTTATAATGAAAGAAATGTAACGTCCCCAGTAGCAAAAAGTATAGGTTTAATCTAATAATTGCATCACTGTGCATCAAAGAGTCTAAAGTGCGTGGGTAGATAAGCAGAGGTATAGTTAGATTTCGAAGGCCAAAATTCTCCGATAATATTTTAAAATAATGATTTTGATACAAAATCCCTTAAAATTGGGGTTCCGGTTTTATAATTTCTCAAGTGTGATGGGCTTTAAGTTTGAAACGTAACCGCTTTCCTTTGCGGATGGTATAATGGGGTACCCCTTCCTCTTTGGAAAATTTCAAGAAAACTTCACCCTTACAAAAAATGTATGGCATGCTACATGTGAACAAACATAATCACATGTGTCAAGGCATAAGTAAATGAATAAGGAAAAACGTGTAGTCATGAGTGGTGACATATATTGGAACCAATCTGATCCACAGGATGTGTAACGGGGTACCCCTTCCACTTTGGAAAATTTCAAGAAAACTTCATTCTACAAAAAACGTTTGGCATGCCACATGTAAACACATAATCACATGTGGCGTGACATGGCATAAGAAAATGAATAAGGAAAAACGTGTGGTCATGAGTGGTGATAAATATATGAGCCAATCTGACCAACAGGACTGAGCTTTTCCCTCCATGATTGTCACACCTTGAAATCTGGGTCAAAGTGGGAAAAGCTGTGTCAAGTTGACGCATGTTGCAAACCAGGACAAATTGTGATAAACAAGGCAAGTGGAAGAAAACGAATTATTTGATTTACGTTACTCATTTCCACACTTCACCTACTTAACCCTAGTTTTCCACATGTAACCTGTGTCTAAACGTTTTGTTTTGGTTTCCCACACAATGCCTCATGTCTAACTAGTGGAAATGCAGGTCAATGTATGACACTTTGGAAATATGTGTCAACTGTTTATTAGAGACACACATTGTCAAGCAAAAATTCACTCTCCACGCCCCACCATAACTTTCCACAGTTTCTCACAGTGTGTTTCACGTGTGGTTTTGAAACCATTGCCACACAATTTTTTGTAAGGGCAATATTTTAGGGCCCTGTAAATATATTCAAATGCACCATACCTTGAACAATGGAATGACGGTTTTAGGTATCATGCATTATACGTTGAATTGACCATGGGTGGCTGCAAAGAAAAAAGGCCAGAGGCAAATTTTTACTGAGCGCCAAAAGAAGCCAAAATGGTATTTAAGCCCCCCTCCCTCCCAATTTTATCGCCTTTGAGGCTATTCTGGCCCTTTCTTTGAGAGAGTTTTCAGATGTAACCCGTAATGTGAAAAATTCTATTTGACAATAGTTGCAAATAAGTATATTTACGGAAATTATCACTGCAATTGCACAGACTCTGTTAGGGTGTAATATGCATCCCCTGCCAGGGTGAATCTAAGATCCACCCCACTGTGAGGTCTACGGTAAGACCCCTTTGTATCCCAGAGGTAAAGCCCCGAAACTTGAAATTATTAATAAAATTGTGACCATTGGTATGAGATTTTCTTATTTTCGCAGATGGTACTGGACGCGCAATGAGCAGGTCACAAAGATGGAAATTTAAATAATTTTGAAGAAATACCCATAAAGCAGTTGGTCCGCGTTGATGAGGAAATGGTAGAAGATTTATTAAGGGGATGGAGAGAGATATTGCAATAGTTTTCAAAATAATAACCCATTCTGTTTGTCGAAATTAACAATTAGAAAAGCTGTACTAAAAGCATTATTTTTGAGGCATTCAAACGTACATGCAAAACACGGGGTAAAATTGTTGAGCATTTCCATTATTCAGGTGAAAAAAAATTTGTATGAAAGGACCAACATGTGTTTTAGTGACCTTCATTCAGTCAGTATTTGGACTGAACGGTTGGGTTTCTGAAGGCAAGCTTTTGCATCTAGTTTGTTTTTTTTGGTAACCCCCATTGTAGGGACTCAGGTCACGAAATGTATAATTATAGTTGCAGCCCCACAATTGACGACAACGTGTTTTGTGAAATTTTAATAACCTGGCTATCTAAAATTTACCTACTACAATTTTTGCTCACTGGTATGAGGTTAGGGTTCATTTAAATTGCAATAGCTGTTCTCACTCTTTCTGGAAACAGTCAGTGCTTTCACTGTAACCAGTTTGTTTCAAAAACATTTAGCAGAGGGATTACATGAAATAAATTCAACTCGTGGTCGTTGTACTATAAAAATGAAACTAAAATGGTTTGTTAAGAGATAAGCCGATATCGTTACGCAGGTTCAATTTGCAAAAACGACCACTTAGATGTTTTCTAGGAACAGATTAATTGAATCCTTAGTGGACGACTTAGATTTTTCCACTTTGAAATGATTGAAATATATAAAGATTGCAGCTAGCATTAAAAATACACAACTTGCTTTATCTGGATTTGGATATTGATATTCTTCAGTTTGAACAGCGATGTAGTAAGACGACAAAATTTTCATAACAGCTCTTAAATTGTAATTTCCAAGTATTTTCTTTATCTCATTAACGAAATACGAATAGGTACTCAATCAGAAAGTACTAAGGGTACTGCATTAAACAAGTACTTTTTAACCGACTCCCTATAGTCTTGAGGACGTATTCTCTACTGTAATGCCGAATAGATCTTCTCATATCATTAACTGGTATATTTACCATTCAATAATGCTTCCAGAACCAATGGGCTGTACCCTTATTCATTATAAGTGGTATGATTAAGACTTTCACTCCTCCGCCTTTTGAAGAGACATCATACGCAGCACTAGATAACAAACTAACTATCATAGAACTGCAGTGCGCACTATGATGGTTGTTCCGGTGATGATAATTACAACTGAAGGTCTTTCACTGTTCTCGGACACTTTTGTAATGCAGGGCGTCTCACAATGCCGAAATCTTGTAGGAGTTCTTGCATTTGCAGGCTGATGCAGGATCCTCAAAAACACTAAAGAAAGTTTCGAAGAGTGAGAAAACACTTACCACTTGACTGGTTGTTTTACGTAATAAAAATACAATGTTGTTAAGGTAACTTTTCCCTTTCATTGTTTGCACCAGCGCTTATTTGTATCTTATACTCGTTTACTAGTTTCTTCTTTACGAGATTGATCTAGATGTAGGGAACTTGTAAACAGTAACAGATTTTTCGAGAAAGTGTTTTATTTGTAATGAGTTAGAGGGAATGCATTTTCATACGATTCTTCATTAACTTTTGATGCAAAAAGTAATCAGCTAGACATATGTGAGATATTACAGTCTAAATTATAAGAACGTTTACTTTACCTGGTTGTTGTCATGTAAAGGACAAATATTTGCCAATCTTGCTCTAAAGCAATTGCATTTTTATGAAATGCCAGAATCTGAAATTGTCGCTAACTGTCATTAAAAGAAATTTTTACTCAAATTATTTCGACATGGATGGTCTTTCCTTACATTCCTTCCCTCCCAGAATTACCGACTAAGATATTTATCCAATTCCACCCAACCATCTGCCCACATACCTTAACCCGACTGAAAATTCGGAATTGTCCAAGAGGTAATTGCCCTAGTAGGAGTTTGTCATTGGGAGAAATTCGGGTAAGATTTGCAAAGGAATCATGCAGTTGGGATTTGTTTGGGGAGTTTTCTTCAAAGACAAAGTCACAGAAATGTAAAAGATTTGGTGTCATGTGTTAAAGGGATCTCGCAAAAATTATTGTTCTGTGAAAATATGTTTCACACCAAGAATACACTCGTTCTTTCTGTTGTGTAGAAGAAATAAGGTATTTAAATAGCGTCCTTATTGAAGGGTACTGCTAGATAATTATTATGTGGAAGTTTTTCCCGACTGGAGCGGTTTCACTCACCTATCGAATACGGGAAAGGAAATATTTCACCGAATCGATTTTTAAATGCAATAAGTTAAATTTTATTTTATTAGCAAAAGAGCTGATTGTTGTATTTTATTTATGGATAAAACAAGCCAGCATGACACAAGCTTTTGAAACGAATCGGTTTTTCTTTATCATATATTGCAATTTTTCCAAAGCCATGCACTATTTTCAGAGAAAAAAGAATATTTACAATTACATTACAACGCATGTATTGTTTTCCTGTAAATATGCAATAAACAAATACAGAAACCTTTAAGAAGTAATTTTTTTTATTAACTGTGGATACATAACAAATGTACAACATGTAAACCGATTCTAATCTCTCCATTTAAAGATGCTGACAATCTATACTTTTTAATCTATTCTAAAATCATTTCAAGTTGTATAATCCATTCCCATCACAAATTAATCTTAGAGTAACACATCTCATGAAGAAAGATCCATATTTTCAGAAGGCTTATATGTACAAAATATCTTCTCCAACAACTCTAATAACTTTTTAAACTATTTCAATAAAATCTGTTTTTAATAATGTTTTCAATACAACTTCACGGTACAGAGAGCTAGCACATGTCATCTTTGATGAATTTATTTTGTTTGCATGTGAAATTTTTGACCTAGGTAAGTCTTTCGTTTCGTCCAGACTCTCCGTTATAAGATGATAAGCTGGCATCCAACAAACAAACCCTTGTAAAAATAAAAGAAATAATTCTGTCACCAAAACGGTTTTAACACACAGCACAGTGATATTCAAAAGTCGACTTAATATAGTGTCCCTCCCCCCCCCCAAAAAAAAATCCCCGACTATTTTTCACTCGATATATCTGTTGTTTAAACTTCATTTCAAATTGTTAGCGGTCGTGTGACACGCCACCATAAAGAACTGTTTCGCTTGTCAGTTAAAGAATTAAGTCCACTAATGAAAGATCCGTTGGAACGTTTTCAATATCTTTTACCGTTCTCAAAACATACGTCTTCAAAGTTCGATGGTTTCTGAAGAAACTCATTGTCTATGCAAAAATAATGATGTGGAGTGTTGCACAGTGTTAACATTTCTTTTGTTAACCCTTTATAAATTATCTCCTAATTACTAATCAGATTGATTAAAGTTTGTTGAGTGGTATCAATGTTTCTGAAGGAAAGAATTTTAACTTTCATAGTAAACCCCTCAGGGGATAACAATGCTACCAGTGTCCTGGAAACTAAGGGTGAAAACACAGGCTAACTTGAGCCATATATGGTATGTCCATCTCATGATGACACATATTTGCATATTTTGCTCATATTTATTCACGATGCAAGTGTGAAATAGAAATTAACCTGTATAATGGTCACTTTTTGATGTATTTTAATGGAAATTACAGCTATTTTCTGGATATTTAACGCTTTTTACATCAAATATTCAATTATGTTATTTTCATTTCACACGACCTTTAACTATGTACATGAAATTCTAACAGACGCGAGAAAAAATGTAATAGTATCACTCTTTTTAATTCCAATTAGGTTTGGCACCACTGTCACATCTACAAAGCATCAAGGATTTGTTCTAAATTTTGTAGATCCCTTTCCTTTAAGAGCTCAAACGTGTCTATGTTCGAGTCGACATCAGTTTCTGTAAACATAATTTTCGGAACATTCGAAGGTGTAAACAATAAAAATGCCCTTTTGTCTCCTTCGGGACTCTGTAAACATAAGAAAAGAGGTCAGCTATAATGGTTCTTTGATTTGAAGCCAAATTAAAACAAGTAATAAAGAAAACAAGATATCTTTTTCTCAATTATCGTTCTTACATTTTTTGATAATTCTGAACTTTCCGTAAAATGACTGGTACAAATCACCAAAAACCGTGTCCACTTGGCCATTTGGAAAGGATTTTTTGAGAAACTTTCCATTACATTTCTTTACATTTATCGTTCCGGTGAAAGACCTTATATTCAAAGAACAGGCATAGAATTAAGCACACAGTCTTCTTCGAGCATTTTCAAGATATGTTTCAATCAATTAAAAATGTATGCGAAGATGAGAAACACGTACCGGCACTCTGTTTCACCAACGAAATTAACATACGATGGTTGTATGATGGATACACTGATTCTGCAACTTCCAAAGCCTTTTTTGCAGTAGAGGAAAAGTTGCAATTCTCATGAGTTCTTTGTAGTTTGTTCAAAACACAGGATGAACAGGTGAATCGCATTGCAGATCTAAGTCACCCTTATTGAATCACCTACAAGTTACAGGGGTACATTATCTTCTAGAATTTATAACAATCATCGCTTTCAATGGACCCCGTTCTAAATAGCAGTTACAAAGCATCGTGGGTCGGACTGTTAGTACCAGTCTTCAGTGAAATGCCACTGAAAAAAATGACGCTTATAGAGACTTTATCAAATCATCCTTTGTTATTGTTGTTTGGAAAAGGTTCTATCATGCAATAAAAAGTAGTTTCCGATAGTGAAAGGGGACAATCAAACATTAAGCACGCAATTTATGTCCACGCTATGGTATGATATTCAATGATAATAGCTCGCCAAAACTTTCTTTGAAGTGAAGTCTGCGGACCCAAGTTCACCTACTAATCTTTTAATTTTTTTTTTGTTTTGTTTTTGCTCTTGAAATTTCCCTATAAGACCTAGGTTAGATTAGAAAGTTAACACAAAAAGATTCATCGTCTCCTACATCTTTAGTAGAACTTTAGCGATTTCATCCATTGCTATGGCACTGTCAGTCCCCTGAAAAAATTTTCTTTATGGTGTCGCTTGGCGATTGAAAGCTCATCGGCTCAATGTTTTGTGAAATTTTGTTACATATATATAAACTGTTATTTCAGGAAACCTCAGGAAACTTTTCAGAATGCAGTAAAAAAATTAGGCTTCTTTCTCTTTAGCTCTTTGGCATATGGTCACTTTAAATGTAGTAGGGGCTTTTGTTTTGATCTACTTTTATTAAACAGCTGCTATGAGTTTCAAAAGTCTTGCTATTATAATGTCAGTGGCACCAGCCTACACATCAAGGCATTGTTCAATTAAAGCACCTTGCTAAGTTTTTTAATGGTGAATGATGAAGCAAGGAGAAAACATTAAGCAAAGGGCCTTATTCCATAAAAGCTTTATCACCAGCTAATAGTTGGTAATATTTTCACACTTAAATAGATCTGGAAAGTATTAGCCTCAATTAAACTTCTCGTACTATATCCATTCAGATAGCAACGCCCTAATCAAATGGCACTCTACCTTATCAACAATGATGTTTTCCGCTGATATTCTGCCGTGTATAATGCTATGATCGTGAAGAAAATGCAAGCATTTACGTAAATCACATTTGACGCCCTCTCGTGCTTCTGTAGATAGTGAATTTGGCCCTTGTTCCATCACATTTGACAGGCGATATATGAGACGACTTTGGCGGAATTCCAAGTTGACATCACGCTGTTGATCTAAAGAAATGTCTTTCAGTGAATAAGAAAAAGAAATATACCGTTTAAGTGACTTGTCAATATCACAAACTACCCTGCATTTCTGCTAAACCAGAAATAAATCTCCTTACGGTGCTGATAAAAACGATTGTCTCCCATAGCTATTGTTAGATTTTAAAAAGAAAATATGTTACCGAATCGTTTCTACAATGTAGGTATGTGTTAACTGCATTCTACAAGCAAAAACTACAGCTTGCTGTATTTTATTATTGGATAAACAAGCTGCCATGTGACACGCTATTCTAAGTGCTCGTTGTTTTTATCATTTTACATTTAATTTTCCTAACGCTTCGCACTGTTGTCACAGAAAAACAGATCACTCTATATAGTGCATAACAACGCACGCAATCTTTTGCTGTTTAGTTACAATAAACACATGCAGACAAATACGGATACGACCAAACGGGCAAAAAGGAAGAAAGTGAAAAACTGTTGACGAACTGAAGGGCAGACGGACGTGTGA
>WURT03072247.1:0-10714 GCA_009936505.3 Holothuria glaberrima
CGAAAATAAATACGTCCTACCAAACGAGATGTTTACCCTCAGTGTGAGACTAATATTGAAAATATTCCTGTTAATGCGTTCTGTATTCTCAGTTAAAATAAATTTTAAAATTCAGTAAAAAAATTCCTACTTTATTTCTAAGATTTTTTATCTTTCACTTGCTAAATATTGAACAATATGTTTTTTGAATTTATAGTTTATTACTTTTCCTACTGACACGGGCAATTTTGTATCAATTCAACTTGTAACGGTTCTGATCGGTGGATCAATTAGTCAATACATCGAGTTATCATGGCAGCTTGGCTGGAAAATTCTGATACCGTTTCCGCGAAACACTGATCATTTAGCATTTTGTTATACTTGTAGTGTATTTCTGGGCATTATTTTGGTTTCATTTCGAGTAATATAACCAGTTTCAAAATGTTGAAGGTAGAAAATTTTCCTTTTGAACTAGTGGAAAGCGGACAGAAGCAGATGTTAGTGGTTATATTTCAGAACCGTCCGGTTTGCGTTTGCAAAACAATGTGTCAGCGTACGAAGTCTCGGAGCGGAGACTGTCCGTGTAAAAGCACTAGCAACTTCGATATAGCTCTCAGTGTAAATGTAGGACCAAGAAACGAAAATGCTTGAATCAACCACCACCGGTAAGCCTTAAAACTTGTTGGCTTTGTAAACAATGAGTTTCCATTTCTTTCCCATAATTCGCTTTTACTAACCACCATCAAACTTATTAGGCTAACTAAGAAAATCAAAAGCCTATTTAAAATTAAGTTAGGCTTAAAAGTAAGAAGTATCGTACTGAGACATGCAACACTATACTACCAACGTACGTACGTTGTGAGTTATGTGTACTAGACACAATGCATTTCGGATCGAATCAATGAACCAAGAAGCATAACCGGATGTGACGTAACGAAGTCGGCGGGTCCAAGACTTTATTCTGTTTTGGCGACTACCGAGCTCCTTTAACGTGTGAGGAGAGCTTATATCCTGTGAAAGAATGGAAAGGTGGATTGGGACATGTAGTGTAGGGATATCGAGAAGGCTTTTTGACAAGACAATTTATAGCCCCTGTTTTATTCCCATGACTTATGCAACACCGCAACGGGAAGTTCTTACATCGGATATCGTAGAAATGGCCTGCTCCACTACGCCAGGATACGAAGAAATGTACTAATGGCACATTAAACTAGCCTAAAGAAATTTTTCAATATAGAGTGATGAAAAGTGGAATTTTTTACAGTAGAAATATTCCGGCTACAAATACACTCCAAAGGTGGGAAAACTTCAGAAAAATACCATACTTACTGCATTGAATTTTCTGATATCAGTGAACTGGCGTCAACTGAGTTTCTCCTAGCTACAGTCCGGGAGATTCTCCAATTCAAGAGAAAACAATTTTTTTCCTTTGGGGAAACCTGGCTTACTGACCTAACAAATGCATGGTATAGTAAGAATGAAGACCATTCAAATCCTTGCGTTTTTTCTCCAAAAAAAAAAACGGCTTGGTGAATTATCAACTAGTACAAGGCCTTTCCGTAGCCACGACAACACACATACCGAATATACACTCAATTCCATTACATTAGGCAGATAAAGTTTGCAAGGGGGTTCCACCACAAACAACTCTATTTGAAGTCAAGGGGGGATCCAGTCCAACACTGATGGGGGGGGGGCAGTCGATCAGGTGGGCGCCAGATTCTGAAGGAGCCTAATGGAATTAAAAATGCAAAAGCCAATGTATGCAGGGGAGGCGCCAGGGAGAATTTTTTTAGAATCCTACCTCACTTGAATGGAATTATACATCACTTTACTTAACATTAACATTACTAAAGCGAAATTTTGTTACACTTCAGTACAATGCAATGGTTATCTGTGCCATTTAGCAACGTTATTCCGGTCTCTTAATGGTACAATATTGCATTTTCGTTGCCCCCAAATCGAGTCTTTTGCGCTGGCTACGGAGATTTTGATAGTTGTGACTGCAAATAACAATAGTGTCATCGGTTTTTAAAATCACAATGTAGTATTTCTAGCAATTAGGCTATACGTTTTTTGCGTTTCGTACACCGGTAACTTTGAATATATATTACACACAGTACTGGGTAAGAATGCTCTCAAATCTTTTTGCATTCTCCTGGGTTGTTGGCTGGAGCGTAGCCTGAGCGTAGTTAAAAGGAGTGGGGGACAGTAGCCTGTTGCAACAGTAACGAGTGTGGTCTTGCGACGCAGTAGATCCGGTTCAATTCTCCAGCTGGCACGATCTGTTAAAAAAGGTATTCTGCGGTTGTTGATGGCTTTGTGGTTCTCAGAAATTGATAACAAATTTCCTTCCAGTTAAGGGCCCTAGAAAGCCTTAAGTCACCGAGCTTCCGGGGGCTTCTCCCCTTTAGCTCCACGGGGATTTGCCCCAGGACCCCTCCAGGGGCTCTTAAGCGGACCCCTAAGCCCCACACACATTGGCCCGCGCTATCGCACTTGCATTGTCACTGACACTGCAATCATTTCTAACCCAACAATCGTTACGCGCCCGGCCCACCTGGCAGCCTGGAATCTCCCTCCTTGGAGTCCTAGATCCACCTATGAGTTAAACTCTACTCAGAGAAGGAAAAAATATTTTCAGTTAAATTAAATTTAAGCTAGGTTCATTCCAACTTATATAAAGTGAATTCTCCTTAGATGAAATCAAGAGGCGGACTTTAAAAAGGCTCGTTTTAAATCTAAAGAGCAATATCAATGGTAGGTTTGCGCTGAAATCGTTCGCCAGTCTCCGTTTGAAAAAAGTTACGATTTTAATATGTCTGGTACGATTTTGTATAATCGAAAACTTGAACATTTCTATGCAAAATGTCAGTAATCTCATTATTTCCTTGGTGATATCAGTGCTGAAAAATATTGTTCAAATAATTTTTAAAATTGTATAGTTTGCAATGATGAGCTAGTGCAAAAATTTAATGTTCAATCCACGGGCATAACTCAGGGGGTTGGGGCGGATAACCCCCCACTCGCAAAAATGTGACTCAAGCAGGGCAAAAATATATATTTCTCAGCGCAAATTGCGAAAAAGAAAATAAAAAAATGTATTTCAAATTATTATGACCGAAAGTCTTAAATTTTTTTGAGAATTGTATAATAAGTTTCGAACTAAAATAAAACAATAGAAAAGAAATAAACATAATTTTTATGGCAATTGACCTATATGAGCTTTAAGCAAGTACAGACTCTTTGTTTTGTGTTAGGCTTATACCCAAAAAGTTTTGCGCCCTTTGCGCGCTTTGCAATTTACAGTTTAGATTCCGGAAGAACATTCAATCAGAGCCCGAACTAACTTCAATGTCCCAACGAGCGGTTGAACGACTGCAATCTTCTTACCTATGGAGAAAGATCTCATAGATAACATAAACACTGATACCGTCTTAAATGAGAAAATGTGAAACCTAAAAAATAGTAAACTCTTTTGCACTGCATAAAGGCCTATAATGATGCAGAGGTTTCAACTTTCAAGTAAAAGTTAAAGAACTGTTTACTTATTTAGGTATATATTTTACAAAAAAAAAACTGTTTTTTATATTTTTAATTGATCATGCTTGCATACCATCATTACCATGTATATATAAAGATTAAAGTATAGATTAAGTGTTATGATGCTCTCGATTGTGAGATACATCACAATGTGCAGTTCTGTACTTTGTGCGGCATCGCTGCCGACAAAGTAGAAATATGAATCCAAACTATTCAGTGACAGAATCAGCGTTTATTTACCTTTCTTTTTACAACATGACGTCACAAAGCACTTCATCCCCAATAAATGCTACTGAGTTACGCCCCTGGTTCAATCTCTTAAAAGTTATCAAATAAAAAGCACGGAAATTTACCAAAATGGATCGAGTGTATGCAGAATGCTCTCCACGTTAAGGGCTCTGTTGTGGAAGTACTCTGGCACAATCCATCTCACATAACCCGACGAGTAATAACATTAATGTTGCCTATTACGTCATAATGCAATATGAATAATGTCATTTGGCATTTACATTTAGCACCTTATCATCAAAGTATTGAAGTACATCTATGGTCAGGAATTATCTCTTCCAGAGATAATACACGGGCCCAAAGGACAAGTTGCCACCCAGGCACCTACTTAACACTTCAATTAGTTAGATAAAGCATTTTGCCCAAAGACACAACAATGAATTAGGCAGGAATCACTGGGGACCACGTAATTAAATAACAGGGGATAACTTTTTGAGAGTCAAGTTCGAACACAAGCGACAAATGTGTAAAATCTCTATGGAAGAGGAGCTGGAGAAAATTTTAAAATTAAAGGATTGAAAGCGTATTTCCTGGCATCTGGGAATCGAAATACGTTTACATAAACTTGCAGTACAGCTTTGGGATCGTTTGCAAAGGAATGATTAATGCCGAAAGAGGGAGCCAGAAAAGCCCCCTCTGGAATAGCTTCTGGGAATGAAAAACTAATTCTTTGATAGAACGTCCGAGGCAATCGCTAATTACACACTACGCTCTCTTACAACAGGGAGGTGTTCCATGCTTATATACTGGCCTACATTAACGTCTTTACTCTCACAAAACAAGGAAAATTCACAAAACACAATTCGCAGTCAACGATACCTGAATAAGTGTATTTTATTTACAATGCAAAAGGAATAAATAGGTTAACCATTTAAGTGAAATTACTTTGACCAAACAAGTATGATTGGCTATTGTGCCTAGAGAGTATTTCATGTCACAAAAGTTTCATTGAAGGACGTGAGTCATATATTGCATATTATCTTTAGTTTTATACTAGTACTTTGAAGGGTTGTAAGCCCATTGAAAATTATAAGAGACAGTATGTAGATGAATTGCGCGCTTCAAATAAAGAGTGCGGATGCATGATTTCGTCCAAAAGCCCAAATTCTTTCCTGATGAAAATGAAACGCACAATGAAGCCAGAAGGGCGGGTAAAATATTAGTTGAAAGATCGTCCCAGTTCGAGAAAAGAAATGTGTTTCTTTTTATTGACCTACAATAATGACGCTTTGTATGCTGTTGTCATATTTTGAGAAGAAATCATCCTCAAACTGCAGCATGTTAAGAAATTTAACACTGGCTTGAAAAAATTCATTATCGTTCTCCTTAAGTTGTAAAACGAAGACTTAAAGTGTACCTTGAATCTGAAATTTCAAAACTGTGTGTTTCATAGCTTGCAAATGGATTCAAATGGTTCAATCCCCATCTTCACAGGATATTTCTGATCTAAGAAATAAAATGTTGAAGTCTATTCCCTCAATTTCAAATGGTAGATTGCGCGATAATTTGTGATGTCGTTCTGGTGCTACTCAAATTATAAATCTTTGTTCTTCTTTGTTTTTGCGAAAGCCTGCACTGCTCTCTGCGCTAAAATATGACCATTTACTTACTGTGTTAGGGTGAATTGAACGTACACGCGGTACCTGTTCAAAAAGATGTGCTAGAAAACAAGAAGCTTTTCAACGTATTAACATTTTAATCTCAAAAGGAAACAAAAGCAGGTAATTAATGTGAATTGTACAAGAAGGACAGTATTTCAAACTAGGTGAGAAAAGTCAACATTTTATAACTCAACAATAGAACAAGCTAAGACAGTGAGAGATGAATGAGTAACAATCATTTTCCCAACCTCAGATATATATATGTATACATATAAATATGTGTTTATATGTATATATATATATATATGTATACGTGACCGCTGTCACATATCTCTTCGAGATCTAGCCATTCACTTCTGTAGCACTGTTGTTATACAGTATTTCCATATATATATATATATATATACATACATATCTATATATATATAAATATATCTATACACATATATTCTTGTAATTCTAGACTTCAGGGAAACCTCAGACTACACGATATAAATGTTTTATACGTCGAGTTACATACTCGTAATCATTCTGGTCTCTAGTGGATTTTTTAAAATTCCTGTTTGATTTTCAAGACAGTAGCAAATGAAGTTTCTAAAATTAGTTGTATAATAAATTTTTAATACGTGCTGACATACTTGAGATGCCGTTTGATGATGGTAGAAATGAATTGAACTGAAGTTATAACAATTAAAGCACAAGTGAACTTGCTGCAGGCAGAGGGGATCTCGTAGTGTCACTAGTGTCTTCGTATTTTTTGTACACTCCTTTGTTATTCTTTTAAGTTTGCAACGATCTCTTTTCTCCATTATCCCATGCTTAAGCAACGTCACGGCATGGGAGGTATTGAACTTTAATTAATTTGATATGCTCGAAGTAAAACGAATATCTCTTTTCAAAGTCAAAATAGTGAGGTGAAAAGTGAAACTGAGCATGCTTAACAATGTTAGGAAATAACATCACTCGATTTCAGTTTCGGCACCGTAGTAAATATGGAACGTCATCTACACGTATCTTCGACCCACTCATATGCCTATATATTAAACTGACCTATTAGTGGGATGCGTAGATTTATTTTCTTTTTATACAGTGAACTCAACTTTTGGTCCTTTTTAAAGTAATCCCAGTCTGACTCCTTTTCTTGTTATTACATATCCTTCCTTAGCCTAATTCTAGGTATTAATCAGTGGTAAATCTCACTGTGCTGATGACTATATTCTGAAATTGTTGCTATTATACAAACCCTCAGATCAACTTTTTACGGTGTATTCATTGCAATTTCATAGAAAAATTTTAAAAGAAGGTTTTTATCTCATTCGTGTAGAGCATGTACTGAAGAAAAATGATTCGAACACATTGCATGAAAAGAAAGCCTCTTTGTAGTTTGAGCAATCTTTTATTTGACTTGTTTGGGTTTTTATGAAATATTTTATGGTAATGTTTAATATGCAATGTTGTGTGGTGGTAAAATGACTAACCTTAACGGGATAACCCCAAAGTTTATGTCAGGTCATTTTAAAGGACATATGTAACTTATTTTACCAATGGTGGTGGCAAAACTTCACCATCGCATCTTGTTTTCTAATTTGCCATGTAATATGCATATGTTTTTCAGCAGCAAGAAGTTAGATAGAGGAGGGGACTGTCAACAGTGTAAATGTGCTCAAATAAAACTCTACCCTCAGATTTAATGCAAATCGCCAGATAAGTGTACAACTGAAAAATTTTAAATGCATATTGATAACTAAACCACACCCTAGGCTGCTATATAGCAACTTGACTTAGCAGACCATATGCGCTGAGTGGAGTTTGCATGTGAGCCAATAGCAGCTCCTGAGGTTGGCCTTTGTAGAAAACATTAGACAAACCACACGTGTGATATCTTTATTATCAAAAGTTGAGTTTCTTTCGATATTCCTAGTGAGGTACGTGGTTACCCATGTATATACGGACTGCGACATGTTGTAAGAGTTTATTGACAAGGAAAACCGTATGAGACTGCATTCCCATTGCGAGCGGATATATTGATATAAATTTTGAACCTTCTTTTGGAAATTTTGCCCATTACATGTACAACATTGAAGCTGAAAGCATGACAGACGTCGTTATGTTACTGTGTCAAACGATGCAGCTCCATCGTTCGTCAGACGGTTGCTGTTGAGTCTCCAGATGACGGTAATGAGCTTTTATGCAGGTTGGTAGAAGTACCTTCATTCGTGATATACTGTTGGCACTGCCCATCTTTGACCCGGCCAGTTCGCGAAACCAGATCGGTTACTTTTCTCCACGGTTCCCAGAATTCCTCTCGACGCAAACAGAAAAGTACAAACACTATGATCCCCTTCATGGATAGAGTTACACAAAATAGAACATCAAATATGTTTGGGGCTCCATGCGTAGTGGTGGTCCTTCCACTGTCGTCAACGTAAACCAAACTGATAAATCCAAACGCCCAAGACATACCCAGCAGGGAAGCAATGGCCACAGCATTCCTCACTCTGCGGCTGGCTATTTGCCATGCTGATTTCGTTGAACCCATCTCTTTGGAACAAACTAGCCGCAATGCAACGAGGATGTAACACACGGCGTTGAATGTAAACATTAATCCTTGGAATGGAAGAAGAATGAATTTCAGAGGTCCTTTCCAGGCCAAGAAACAACTGAAAAAAGGGAACATGAAAAAGAAAGTGAATTTTATTGAAGTATTTTAAACTTGTCAATTTCCTTACTGACTGTACAGCTTCATGAGATTTCGTTAACCGCAATGATGACCCTTCGTGCTTTTTTAGTTCACGAGCATTTTTGTGTGAAATGTATGTTGTCACGTAATTTGTTTCTAACAACAAATGCGTGAGCATTTCAATTCATATCAGATATCCTCCTTGCAATTCACTCTTCGAAAGGATTACGTGAATGACCAGTGCATGGGTGGCTATCCATGTCGATGATTTGTAAGGTGTGTAGTATATAATAGCCACAGGCCCCTTAAAATCACGCCAGCAGGATAAATAAAGTTGCTGACTATTGATAAGGTTACTGTAAGAGGAAGTTAGAAATTACCAAAATATCTTTAAATGAAATATTTTTGGCTTGTTTAGGTTCACACGCATGGTAGATTATATTGTCTCATTATGAGTAAAAAACTGGCGTTTGTGGCGAAATCGCAATCGCGGCCTGCGCTCTTCGGATTATTGCTAGTCGCATATTGAAGAGTACAAGCTGGTGAGGCTGCTGCCAACTGTGTCGCAGGAGACGGAGTCAGTGATGTATGAAAAGACCGCTGACTCTGCTCCTGACAGTGAGCATCAATCAGGAATCATTAAGGGCAGGCCCCTTCAAAATACAATCTGTATACGACGACATACAGTCTCAGTGCACTAGTGCTCACCCACTAAGGTGTCATTGGACCGTGCGGTCCCTTACATTCGAAGACGGATTATTTCCCTGGTCTTGTAAGAAGCCTAGTATAATTCTGCTTTAAATCATTCTACCATTGATTCTCTCTAAAATTTGTACCTTACAGTTAACTGCAGTCAGGGTTAGCTGTATTTAACATTAATACATTTAAGTATTCTTTAACGAGTTTCTTATTCATGTTGCCTTACAGACCGTATGCATGTGACTTGTAAGAATCAAGGAATTCGAAATGCGTCCTCAGCTCATGTAAGTCCTTAGCTGTCTTAAATCCATAATATATATTTTATTAGCTAACATGACTTCAAGTGAGTTGTAGAGTAGATGGTGACGTCAGTGCATAGGTTCAACATACTACCATTTTTCAGAGTTTGCATAAAGTTCCTTTACGTCAAGAACTGTTGTAAAACTCACTAAGATTCCGCGGTATAATCGTGGTACCATCTTGCCAAAGACACTGCCACCAAAGCTGCCGGAAAACCTGTTTTCAAACAAAAAATCGGTAGAGAAAATATAATGCTGCCTGATATATCAAAACAACTAGTCCTTTAAGGCTATAGAAGCAGACCCCCGTACACGTATTAAGTTACATGAATAGCAGAATTTAACAGATATTCGACTGATGAATCAATGGAAATATAATACCCCGTTCGTACCTATTTCACTTAATTTAATATGTATTAAGCAGAAAGATAAAATGAGGCTGTTCCTTGAAAAATAATTTTTTTCACTATGTTCGCTTTAGTAAAAGTGACAGGAATTCAAAAGGGCAATCTTTAAAATGTCTTCGGGTGAAAAGAGGAAAAAGCATTGCTCCTTTCAGAACTTGTGTACTCACCCCATCCAAACGTTCTTGCAAAGAGCAGAAACCTGGGAATTACACTTCCAGTAGCTCTCACAAACAGCATATACATATGCAGTGCCTCCACACACATCCAGGCCATACTTGACAAAGCAAAGTAACTAATGAGGGCAGCAGATACTGTACAAATTATTTCCTCGAGTTTCTGGTCACAAGGGAATGGTTTACGTTCAATGCCTCCAAGAAACACAGCATAGAAGAATAAAAACGCGATACACATGTTCATCTGTATCTTCATAGATTCTTTGGATCTTATTTTCCTGGGAACAGTAAAGGTTCATTTTCCAGAACATGACATATTTGAGTGATTTTAACTTCTCGACATTACACTTCTTTAGCTAGAGTTCCAGTTATGTAAAGATTTCGATGTTTGACGTCAAATACAAATCAAATGTTTTAGTCCGAATTGAAATTACTCTTGCAGTATAATTTTGGACTCACTTGAGCCTTTCAAACAAGAACTATTAAATTGCTCTAACAAACAAAAGAGTAATCCGAATTATCTTCTCTGAAGAAGTATCGCTCCTTGTAATTGCACGGTAACGGCTTTACCTTCTTATTAATTTGTATGGAAATCGTGCTACAACTTCACATACGGACTACTGCTTGTTTTTAGAAATTTAGCCTTCAAGTACTTTGTCGAGGGGTGGCACCAGGATTTGCGGGAAACGGTGTCAATTCTCCCGATGGGGACAAGAGTTGGCAGGGAGGATGGAGGCACAAAGTTTTGCCTCCCAAAGCAGGATAAAAATTTGGGAATTTTAGTTAAGTAAGGTTTCAAATTCGGGATATTTATGGAAGAGAATTGGGGATTCTAATTAAAGAAAATGCAGTTAATTGAGAAACCTGCCCTCCTAAAAGGCAGGCGCACACTGCACCGGTCCAACGCGACGAGATTGAAAACCAATCGACTCGCAGTAGAGTCGATGCAGAGAGCGCCAAATTTTGTTTCGGTCCTCGTCGTGATCAAATCGGGCATATCAAACATGCTTAATATTCGCAGTCGGTGAGAGTTGAATTGTAGTTG
>WURT03072268.1:0-13383 GCA_009936505.3 Holothuria glaberrima
AAACGTTTGTAGTGTTTTTCATGCTATTTGATAACAATAACTAACATCCCGTATGTGCATTCAAAGCCACCGTAAAACAGACCTAGCCTCATGTAACACAACATCAAGACAATTTGCAAAATTTCACCCTAATGCCGAGTTTGCATAAGTCTCTATCTCGACAAAAATCAAAATTTTGTCGAGTTACCGAGTTTCACGAAACACGACATCACGACAATTTGTCAAATTTTACTGAGATGTAAAGTTAACTTAAGTCGGCAACTCGACAAAAATCAGAATTTTGTCGAATTACCGAGTTAAGTGAAACTTGACAGCCTCATCAATTTGTCAAATTTTACCGAGATGTAAAGTTAACGTAAGTCGCAACTCGACAAAAGTCTAATTTTTGGTGAGATGCCGAGATAAGTGAAACTTGACATCTCGACAATTTGTCAAATTTACCGAGATGTAAAGTTAACGTAAGTCGGCAACTAGACAAAAGTCTAATTTTTGGCGAGACACCGAATTAAGTGAAACTTGACATCTCGACAATTTGTCAAATTTTAACGAGATGTAAAGTTAACGTAAGTCGGCAACTCGACAAAAGTCAACTTTTTGGCGAGATACCGAAACACGACAACTCTACATCTCAGATGTCCCCTTATGGCCACGGTAAATTACCCTATCATTGACATTTCAGTTGTGTGTCAGATATGCAGAATCTCTTAGTTAGACCATTTACCATCAAGATGTGAGTAAAACTAAACAGGTGTGAAAAAAATTATGACTTTTGTGAACCAACTCAATAAGCCCATTTAAAGGAGCTCGGTAGTGGCGTACTTCGGAAATAAATACGTCCTACCAAACGAGATGTTTACACTCAGTGTGAGACTTTTATTGAAAATATTCCTCTTAATGCGTTTTGTATTCTCAGTTAAAATAATTTTTGCAATGTAATTCAGTAAAAAAAATCTTATTTTAGTTCTAAGATCTTTTACCTCTCACTTGCTGAATATTTAACAATTTGTTTTTTGAATTTATAGTTCATTACTTTTCCTTCTGGCACGGGCAATTTTGTATCGTTTCAACATGAAACTCCCCTACATCCGCCCTTGTTATCTATACCTGTGGTTACATTCAAATATTTTTATGTGTGGGGATGTGGGCGAAATGTATACAGAACGAATAAAGGCAATTCGAGAGAGACGAAAATTTATCTTGGGTAACTGTCCAGCCCCCTCCCTTTGATTATAAATGCTTATTCGCTTCCAGCGTTCAGGGGTGACAAGTACCTTGGAATGATGTAGGTGTTACTGCGCAGGCCCTCCAACTTCCTGAACTACTTAATACAAATTACTATCCCGAAACCTCTCTAAACTCACCCAGACAGTAAAAATTCTCCCTACTAAGTTAACTTAGGCAGTTAGGTAAAAGGGAGGTAGAGAAAGCAAAACTGGGTTCTCTCACATTGGGGCAAAAGAGTGGAATGATCTTCCCAACAACACTAAGAGCGCAGCAACTTTAAATCGTTTTAAAGCTTTAGTCAAGGATATTTTATGATATTTTACTGACCGTTTATTGTCTTAATCGTGTGTACTTCTCCATCGTGTTATTCTTTTACAGTTTAAATATTGTTCTTATTAATTGTTTCGATGTTCTCCTTTTGTAAAATTTGTAAGGGTTTTACTTGATTTCCCCTGTACTGTGTTGTTGTATATATCTGGCTTGTTTAGTTCTTTTCTATTTTAAGGATTTTGTTACTTTTAATCCCTTTTCTTTCGAATGTTTATACGTTCTAATTTTGACTTGTTTTACGTTTTCTAATGTTTCGCTTTCAACTTTACATGTCTTACACTTTGTAACTGAGGGTTTTGGGAAAGTTTAGCCTTGACTTACCGAGTTTTAACCTCTTTTAAGCAAAGTTTAAATAAAAAAAATACAATAAAATAAGTTATGATTTTATTTCGTAGGGCAATCCAGACAAGATTAAACGTTGTACCATAATCAATAGAATTAGTGCGAATGGGATAAAAGTAACACATGTCACTACGTTCATGAGTTAAAAATGTACCTGGATTAAGAGTTACTTTAGTGAGACTGCTCGGATTTGGATTTTTTTGACTTGTTCTTAAAACCCTGTGGTAATCATTTCATTTTTCGATGCAATTATTGTAAAAACAGATTTTCAAAATATAATAATGTTTTCATCAGGAAAGAACTATAGAAACACGGAGCGATATTGTCTTTACAAACCTGTCTGGTAATTACGGTATCCAAATAAGTAGTAATAACTGATATCTGTGTTAATAATAATATTGTAATGTATAGAAGAAACTACTTCAGAAGAATGTGGTGTAGTTCAGTAATTCTTTTGATGATGATGGTAGTACTCCCTTAACCTTGGATCAATTCAAACAACTCTTTAAGCCACAGGCTTTTCCATTTATTTTGTATTGTGGATTAGTTAATGCATATCACAGACTTGGAATAGGTCTGGATGTATAGGAACTATTGCTAGTCAAACACCACTATCGATATCTGAACAAAACCATTTAATCTACTTCGGTTTCTCAATTCATTTAGCGCAACCGCTTTAATCAATTCCCCAAATTCAAGCCTTTACGTCAAGGCAAAAATCGCAGGGCTATTTTAGTACCCTTACGAATAAAGATTAGCGAATGTTTTTTTTATATAAAAATTTGTCCCTCTGTACGGCATCAGAAGCCAATCTTCGTTATTCTCGATATAAGTTCTTACACAGGATCATTCTTACAAATAAATCTTATTTTCAATGGATAAATGTAAATCAGAACCTTGTTCTTTTTGTGGACTCGGAATTGCAACTGAAAGCATTGGGCACCTTCCCTGGGATTGCATTTGTACAGCTATAGATGTGGAGGGTCGTATTTTTTTTTTTAAAAAAAAAACCAGTTTCACTTTTCAAAACGTACCTTTTTCTTATGGCAACAGCCCACTCATTCGTATGCAACATACCCTTCGTTGACCCTTCGTTGACAACATACCCGTCTCTTAGACAACAAAGGCTTCTTTCCTCTTTTACCCAACCAAAAACTACAATTCACTAAATTACGAACATTTTCCAGCCATTTTGCACCTAAGCAACCTTAAAGACAAACAGTCGTCACCCCAAAGTATAATTCTAGTGCAGGGGTATCAAAATTCTCAGTTGGTTACTGCTCTTTGATTGACATGAAAGTTTGAAAATTCAAAAGATGCAGAGTAGCTCACATTCCACACAATGCTGAGAGAGTCTTGGATTATACATTATAGCCTTGTTTGCTCACCAGGACATGGCTTGAAGCAATAAAATAGGTTTATGTCTGGACAAGGAGGAGCTTTATATAGTTGTGGGAGGAGCTACAAGTTGCTTAGTTGGAAGAATTGAAACCGTCTGGGATGACGATAATTTCCCTTTAACTTAAAAAAATTATCAAAGGGAAGGGGTACACCCTCTCCCCTTAACCCTCCCCCAGGAAAGCGATCACTCACCCATGCTTTGCCCCCTGTCAAAAAAAATACTCTGGCGCTGCCCCTAATTAAGAACAAAAAGAAAAAAGAAAAACTGCAGGGTTTGTAGACCGCATCGGGGATAACATAAGTTGTATCGGAACCACCTGGACTACCCGATGAAATAGCCAAAGAGTCGCTCACCACCTGACCATACCACATAAAACACACAAGAGAACAACAACTAGGCTTTGCGATATGAGATGAACTTCACGATCTCTACATGAGCTGTGTACTCTACTAAAATGTTACTTGTCAGGTGGACAGGACTTGTGCTATCTAGCTCTGATGAATGGAGCTATTGAAGAAACTGGAGTGACTCTACAGCGCGAGTAGCAGGCCGAAAATTTTGACTTCTTATTAGAGAAAAAGTCCTCTTGAGAGCAAAAAACAGGTAATCCGTCGGGGCGACTAGTCGCCGTCGGGGACTGCATACTTTATTGTACCAACTTAGGATTTAGGATTTTAAACAGAGTTGATTTTTCAGTAATTTTAGTAAAGATATTGTGTTGAATTTGTATAAACAGTTGGTTAGGCCACACCTTGATTATGCTGTGCAAGCTTGGAATCCTTTCTATGAAAAGGATAAGTTTCTTTTAGAACAAGTTCAGAGGAGAGCCACTCGGCTTATTCCTGAAGTGCGTATTCTCCCTTATCATGATGGGCTCAAATGACTGGGACTTATTACTCTCGAGTTAAGAAGGATTAGGGGGAAATGCTGCACGTTTTCAAATTCCGTTTAATTGCAATTACTTAGAGGTTTGTGATAATTCCCGTTGCGTGGCCATTTTATGAAGCTGGTGAAGCATTTCTCTAGGCTTGACATCAGAAATTTAAGCACCTCTCAAAGAGTTGTTACTGAGTGGAACAGTCTGCCTGAGTGGGTCGTTTATTCCACTTCAGTCAATTGCTTCAAGATAAACATTGACAAGTTTTATTGTGACTGTAGCAGAATTTGATTGTGGTATGTGGGTTTTTGTATGGTTATTTGGTTTGGTATGGGTTTTGTTTTGGGTCTGGTTTTTCACAGGGCATCTTATGGGGCTTTTGCCCTCCTTTGCCCTTAAACTTGTCATGTTATGTTGAGATTGAAGAGTAGATTTTGAGATTGAAATTTGAGAGAGAGAGAGAGAGAGCTTGAGAGAGAGGTGGAGGACTACGGTATTACTAAATATGTTTGTGGGCACTGTGTTGCTAGCAGCTTCCTGGATGCTGGAATGCCATATCCCCTTTTTAAGGTGGGCTCGCAGTGATCTCCACTAGCCGTTTTGTCCGGGCGTTGCCCCCGGACAAAATCTGAAGAGCGTGCGTCAGCGTCCGGTCTTAATGTTGCCGCCCGCATGAAACCTTGGCGGCACGGACAAAAAATAATGCTTTCACTTCTTTTGGAAACGTCATGCAAAGAGAATTAAACACTTTCTGTCTCCACAGAAGTTAAGTAGCCTATTAATTAAAAAATGCAGCCAGTGAATCATAATTTTGATCGCCGGTTCCCTCATATAGGCTACTATGGTTTATATAGCTTTGATATTGCTAGCACGAGGATATGGCAATTGCTTTCGATCACTCGGCGTTGATCTGTGTCATCTGCCAGATTAGAGACAAGCGCCCGGACAAAATTTGGACCTGTGGAGAACACTGGGCTCGATCATACTAGGGAGGTGTTTTGTCAAAGTAACACTCACTGACCATACTTGAAAATATTAATCGGCGCTTTTTAACATACCACCAGTCCTTTCACGTCCAGAACCCTTTGTTTCTATGGCACAGGTCTGAAAATGATGGGCAACTAGAAAGGTAATAGGCTTTAAAAAAGATGTTGACTGGGCCTACTGTAATTCAAAATTTGAAAGAGAGCTACGCCGGCTGTATACGCCGTGACAACCCCCTGGAATCTAGTCCGTTATTCAAGCCTGAAGACGACCCCTAACATTCACGTTTTGTTGAAAACATTCTTGGAAGCTGTATAACAAAAGCACAACTCGTTCAATTGATTGCAATGAACCTTGCACCTAACGTCGCTTAATTTGCGCCTGAGCCTAGCCAGTTCATAGTTACAAGTAGGCTTGCAAAAAAAAAAAAAATAAATAAATAAAAAAAAAAATAAAAAAACGTGGGCATAAACGAGACGATTGCTCATAGCGTTAGTGTTGAAGTCTTCACTCAAGCTTTTGTAACTCCTCGAAAACTGAACTAATTCGCTCCGGCCAGTTTTGGATTATTTTATTGTTCTATATATGGGGATAATTTTTTGAAGTTTCGTGTTATCAGGATGAGCACTTTCCTCAGGAGTGCTTTCAAAAAATGTCTTAGGCCTACACACTTTTCGTACGGTATGTATCCTTGTTTGTACCCTTTGCCATCATCTTATTATCATAATATTATAAAATGATACTGTGAACTGGCTTATTGCACAATACAAAAATACCATGCTTTATAAATAGCAATTCCTTATGCTAATGAACCACGTGCACACAAAGGAGTCACCACCTTGTTCAGGCAAACATGAGGCTTACCTTCATGGCAGGTGTCGAATATGTACTCCTCTTTTGACGTACACAGTGCAGGCAATATATGTACAGGAGTAATTCACGTCCGCCCAGCTGGCAAGCCGGAAGCAGGCGTGACTGTTGCAAGCACAATTATGCTGGGAGTGCAGTAACTCATTGCACTACGTCCAGCATTTTGCGAATGAATTCTTGGTTGGATAGACTCACGGCGTTGTGATACAGGTGTGACCGTGGATCCGCCATGCTTTAATTTACCACACGCAAGTGTTGAGATTTTTACCATACGGATTGAGAAGCTCCATGTGATAAGTAATTAAACGTGTGCATGCTTTCATGGCTTTATAGTCTAACAGTGTCACGAAATTCTATTTAGCAGTGTGAGTGGCATCTGCAAGTGTGTGACTGGATTTTATCATACCGGTAAGTTGTCATTAGTCTAAGGTGATTTTTGGTACACCGTAGCGTGTCCAGCGTTGGACACTCATGGAACGCCCCCTAAATTTCCAGAGCAGCCCCTAATTTTGTATTAGCCTAGTGTACCCCGTCATCCTTATTCAAAATAGCCCTTTTGAAGGGAAATGCAGTCGCCCCAATTTGAATAAGTGTACCCCCGTCAGACAGTTCAGGAATGGCTTCTATCAATCCGATGTGACAATATTTTTGTTACTTATTTTTAGTAAGTTTATGCAAAATAACTCCTTGGCTTACAATATTCAATGGTTTCATACAGCGTGGGAACATTAATTGTGAAAAGTACTTGTGAGAGAAATAAGAAAAGGTCTGAAAGATTGAGCAAATTTTTGAAAATAAACTTGAGGCGACTGCCTTCTCCGTTTAAATCATGTGAAAACACTTTTGTCACTTATTTGTTCAATTCTTGCAGAATAACTCCTTAATTGTATTAGGCTTATCAATGTCAGAAAAATAGGCCTAGGCTACTTGTGAGTGAAATAAGCCGGATCATTTAGCAGATGTGTGAAAATAAACTTGGAGGGACTGCTTTCTCCATTGTGTGCAATCGATCTCCTGCTATTTAAAGGGGCTTATTGAGTTAGTTCACAAAATTCATAATTTTTGTTCACACCTGTTGAGATTTACTCACATAACTTGATGGTAAATGATAAAACTAAGAGATTCTGAACATCTGACCCACAACTGAAATGGCAATGATAGGTTAATAAATAATTAAAATCATTTATTACAAATTCGTGACCAGACACTTTTTACCATTAGCTAATTAATCATATGCCACCCCTGTCCACAAAAACTACAGCCTCACATTTTCGATAACTATAGGAAGTGATACATGAGTAATGAGGTTAATTAGGAGCATTGTTATGCAATGATTTCCTTCAAACTCGTCACAAAAATTAAAGGGCATAAGCAGTCGGCCTAAACTTTTTTGAAACAACACCCTCACAATTATCTTCTATTTCCATTCAAGTATATTGCATGATATGTCAGAACATAAATGTAATATATCATATTTAAGGCAAACCAAGGAGTTACTCTGCATGAATTTCACAATTCGTTAAGCATAAATTTCATTGAGGAAAATTCGTTGAGGAAAATAATGCCAAATGATTCCCAAGAGCCATTCACTAAATAGGATACGGGGGTACACTAATCCGAATCGGGTGACTGCATTTTGCCTTAAATGACGTTTATTCGAAACTGATTATTTGCAAGAACATTTAACAATATTTCCAAAAATATAGAAGGGGGCACAACCATTGATGGAATGAAGAGGAATTTCTCCTTTGGTACCACGTTCTACATTCCGTATATATGATATTTAAAATATGAAATTGGGGGTAATATTAGAACTCCCGACGGAATGCATTTAATTTTAAGCAATAAAGCTTGAAAAGAAAACACCTCCGTGCGCTTTTTGTAGGCTCTGGTCCCGTCGCATCCTTTTCCCTTAGGCTTATTACTCGATGAAAAACAGTTTGGGTATCATTCTTGTTCTAATTCCCCTGTGTCTCAGTTAGTCACAGTTAAATGATTAACAGTCATCCCAACCTTCAAACATCTTAATTTTTTTTAACCGAGTTGGCAGTTGAGTTTGTCGGAAATTGTCGCCCACGAAAAGCATAACACCGCAAGCATAATATATTAACAGTAAAATGATGTTAACCGAAAACTAATTAAATGTTTAATACGGTTATGTTTTCATGGAAAAATAGGTTTTGAGTCTTTTATCCTACAAAAATCCCGGCTCCTGAGCAAAATTTCTTTTGTCTTTGCAGTAGACCAAACCGCCGTACCCGAAAAGGTCTTCCTGGGAGGCCTGCTCGGTTATGCTACTGGGTGTTTCCGCAAAAACTGGCAGGCTTCAGATCCTTTTGTTCCTCTTATTAAAGGGAATAAGCAGTCGTCCCAAACTTACTTTAACAAATGAGCTGAATGTTATAAAATCTCGTCTTATTTCTATTGCAATTATCTTTCGTAATGTTTCTGAACATAAAGGTGGCATTTTCAAGCTATAAAAGGGGTTATGTCACATAAATTTAAAAATTCATTTACGAAAATTGTTTTTATATGATTTAAGAGAGCCATTCATGAATTAGGATACCAGGGTGGTTAGAAATTGGGCCGTAAAACCTCATCTAAGTAACTAACCCTTTAACTGATATGGCACACCTACATTTCGCCTGGAACAATAATGGAACAATGTATACGTATGGCTCATAAAAAGGTTTAAGTCGATAATAACACAAGCGCACTACAGACATACCCCGCGGAGCGGACGAAATATTTTCGTACAGCTTATCGCTGCGAAAAACCAACTTCAGCCTGCAGCCCAAGGAAGTGGCAGCCACATAGGCGCTACGCAGGCTACTATGGGCATTGCCATCAACCCTGCTACCATAGAACTTCAATTGATCAATATTTAACACACTAAACCTTCTTCCTCTTCACGTTATTGAGCAAGAATAAAATTCCAGACATCTAAAAATAACATTCAATACTGATATTCAGATCCACACAAGTTTAACAGTGGCGTATATCCAGGATTGCAAAAGGGGCACAATTGATTGACTGAGTGTAGGGTTCCTATAGGAACCCTAACTGAGTGGTCTTGTAACTGGGGGCCAAAATGTGCACGGGTAGCATGCAAGGCGCAAATCCCGGATGGGGGTCTCTCCACCTGCAAGGACGGATGCTTCCCTCATGATAACATATATATATATATATATGTATATATACGAAATATATAGGAACCTGATATAATGCATCCATAGAAAAGTGCTCAATGGAGTCGGACTAACACATAGACTGATAGACCACCTGTTACTTTTCCTTGATCATCTTCAGTCTCTCTCGATCACATGAAGAGTGAAGGCACGTTTCCTTTACGAAACAAATTTGTCGTGATCCATTTATATATATATATATATATATATATATATATATATATACGAAAGTTAGCATTGGTGTGACGTTGCGACTTTTTGAATGTAGAAATTGAAGAATGGTGTGTAGCGAATACAGTCGCATAATTTTGAAACCTGTAGAATAAGCGTCTAACATTGGCAACCTTTGCCTTATTATGAAAGACGGTACTACCAAATGATGAAAAACTGAGTTCCGAGCCGGATTTGAACCATCGACCTTGCCGTTCAACGTGCAGCACGCTCTTCCGACTGAGCTACCGAAACTCTTGTCGCATATTCTACAGGTTTCAAAATTATGCGACTGTGTCCGCTACACACCATTCTTCAATATATATATATATATATATATATATGACCAGCATGCTTAAAGTGCTCAATACCGACTTGGCAGAGCTAAATTTACAAAATAATATAATTACGCAAGCATATTTTCCCCTCTGCTCTGAGTTTCTCGCCCTTACGGTAATCATCAGGTGAGCTGACTAAAGTCTAACCTATACCAATACACTTATTTCTTTCTAGCACGGCTCGGTGGTCGCGGTCTATGCCTGCACTTTATGATGAGATCAGCTCTTCGGTTCTGCTTCTCAGGATTTCCAGTCTCTCATCTTGACACAAGCTACAGGGCCCCGATCGGCCTTGTATTGGTATAGGTTAGACTTTAGTAAGTAAGCTCACCTGATGATCGCCGGAAGGGCGAGAAACTCAGAGAAGTGAGGAAAATATGCTTGCGTAATTATATTATTTTGTATATATTATATATACTAAAAGAGAAGAGTTCCACGTGTACTCCGAGAAAACTAAATCGTAAAACAGGAAACAAATAAATGCATCACTAGTTGACTTGAAGAGTACAAAATAATCCAAAATTTAATTCGAAATTTTCGGTTCCCTGGAACCTTCATCAGCGAGATCAGAAAATAAACTTATAACTATTAACTAGTAAGCACTGATTTCGAATGCTTTTTCTTTGCAAGTATGTTGAATTAATGCACAGAAACCATGAAACGAAAATATGTTTGAAAAAGTTTGTATAGCTTAGTAAAGCTTCAAATCATCGCCTTAGTTGTTACTTAAAGTATCAAATTGCGACTTGAAAACAGTTGATGCCAGTCCTTTTAACTTGATTGAGTTCGGGGTTCAGAGAAGTGTTCATGCGTTTCATTGTGCTAACAATTTTGTGTTAAAATTCGCACTAGAAATCACTGGGCTTCGTAAAAATTACTTGCAGGTCAGCACTGATATATTTTTAGTTTCTCACAAAGTATGTCAGCTACCACGATGCCTGGCTATTTATATTGAAAGTCTTTTTAATAAGCGAAGAGAAGAGCGAAAAATTTCCTTTGCATCTATGGTATCACAATCCCGCCACAATTGCACGGAAAAACTCCCCCACTCACAGACATTTTGTAACTTTTGTGATCATTATAAATTCTGCTGTATAACAGTTTGAAGCATGCACCCCAACAAAGCGTGCCAGAGCCACTCTCCATAAAAAGGTTTTTCCAAATGGGGCACAGTACTCCCCACGTGCCCCGTCTGCCGCTACGGTCCTGAATATTACAATGTCAAGAGATAGGTGATATGAGTTTCAACGATCTGAATAATATGTGCCTGATGGACAGTGCCCTTATTGATTCCTTGCCGAAGGCAGGCAAGGAATCTATGCGATGGTGATGTCGTGCGTTTATGTATGTGTGTATGTATGGACCCAACATTTCAAACAAGGTGAGGACATTTTCTGTTCAAGATGAGGTCCTCAGGTGTCTGAACAATAGATTTCATATGTCCTCAGTTGTGTGAACAATAGACAGTCTATTGTTAAGGTTAGGGTTAAGGAAGCAAATACAAAGAAAAGAACAATGAGATCATCTGCTTGATAAAAAAAAAACAAACAAAAAAAAAAAAAACCTGTATGTGTTTGACGCCTAGCTTGTAAACACGATATCTCAAGACAGCAATGACCGACACTTTTCACATTTGGTATATAGATTTTTCATGTTAAGAAGAACCCTATTCTTTTTGGTGGAGGTCAAAGGTCATTTGAGGTCACCGGAGGTCAAAAGCCGAACACTTGTAAACACAATATCTGGAGGTAGCAATGACCGACTCTTTTCATGTTTGGTATATAGATTTGTCATGTAGATCTGAGAGGAAGAAACCTATTAGTTTTGGTGGAGGTCAAAGGTCATCTGAGGTAACAGGAGGGTAAACTGCGGAAACTTGTAAATCGCTTGTAAACACGATATCTGAAGGTAGGAATGACCGACATTTTTTATATTTGGTATATAGATTTGTCATGTTTAGAGGAAGAACCCTATTGTAAATTTCATTTGAGGTCACAGGAGAGTAAACTGCGAAAACCTTCTAAATGGCTTGTAAACACGATATCTCAAGGTAGAAATGACCGACACTTTTCAATGTTGAGAGGAAGAACTCAATTGTTTTTGTAGGAGGTCAAAGGTCATCCGAGGTCATCGGAGGGTGAACTGCGAAAACCTTGTAAATGGCTTGTAAACACGATATCTCAAGATACTGTAGGAATGACCGACACTTTTCATATTTTGTATATAGATCTGTTATGTTGAGAGGAAGAACCCTATTGTTGTTGGTGGAGGTCAAAGGTCATCTGAGGTCACCAGAGGTTAAGCTGCAAAAAACTTGGAATGAAGATATCTCAATGTAGCAAAGATGGATTCTTTTTGTATTTAGTGTATAAAGTTGTCATGTTAAGAGGAAGAACCCTACTATTTTTGGTGGAGGTCAAAGGTCATTTGAGGTCACCAGAGGTAAAAAAAAACAAACCTTGTAAACACGATATCTGAATGTAGCAATGGCAAATTCTTTTCATATTTGGCATATAGATTTTTTAAGTTAAGAGAAAGAACCCTGTTGTTTTTTGTGGAGGTCAAAGGTCATTTTAGGACACCAGAGGTAAAAAACGAAATCCTTGTAAACACTTTCTCAAGATAGCAATGACAGACACTTCATATTTGGTAAGTAGATTTTTCATGTTGACAGGAAGAACCCTTTCGTTTTTGTTGGAGGTCAAAGGTCATTTGAGGTCTCCAGAGATTAAACTGAAAACCTTGTAAATGGCTTGCAAAAACCATGACTCAAAACAGCAATGACACGTGTGAGGTCACCAGAGGTTAAATTATGAAAAGTTGTAAAAAAGATATTGTCAAGAAGTATAAATTTGAGGGATGAACCTGAGTGCAACAAAGCACCCCCTTTTGGCAAGGAATCACTTAAAGTCTTTGGGCTTTCTGGTTATACATGCACATGTTCAGGTTCTATTTATTACAAACGAAATGCTGGACGCAGGCTATTAAAGACTTTACTGTACCTGCAGTAATGTAGGTATAATGGTATATCATACGTATACACTAATGTTCTCCGTTGACTTTCGTGTTTTAGGGTCGAAGAGCATCAGTTTGGTTCTCAAAAAAGAGGATCTAAAAAAAGGGGGTGTTCATGCCAACGTTATTATTTCCATCCCAATAAGAATGTTCATGCAATCCTGAAGTCTTCTTTACTATTCCTTCTTTGTTGATTCCTTGACGAAGGTAGGCAAGGAATCTAAACGATGGTGATGTCGTGTGTGTGTATGTGTGTTTGTAACGCTTGTTGTAATCACGATGTCTCAAGAAAGGAATGAAGGAAACTTCAAATTTAGTATAAAGACTTGTCATGTTAAGCGAAAAAAGAACCCTATTGTTTTTGGTGGAGGTCAAGGGTCATTTGAGGTCACCAGAGATTAAACTGCGAAAACGTTATGGCTTGTTAACACGGTAAAAACCGAACACTTGGTAAACACAATATTTCCAGACAGCAATGACGGATACTTCTGGCCTAGTGGTTAAGGTATTGGACTTGTGATCTAAAGATTGCCGGTTCAAATCCCGCCTGGGTCATTGTGTTGTGTCCTTGGGCAAGATGCTTTATCTCAATTGCTTCTCTCC
>WURT03072279.1:0-13383 GCA_009936505.3 Holothuria glaberrima
AACTTCTTTTGCTGATATCTCGAGTAATACATGTCCGATTTGAATGAAAGTTTCACCAAAATGCATAGATTTAGTTCGTCTTTCACATATGAAAAGTAAATTTTTGCTTGAACCCTTCTTTTAAGTCTACGAGGTTCCGCCACTTTGAAACCTACAACAAGATGTACCTCGTATCAGTAAACTTAAATATTATTTACTAGCAGTGTCCTAGCTTTATTCTTCTACAGATGGCCCATCCACCCCTACTTCATAGTGTCTTCCCATTTCTCAGTACCCCTTTGTGTCAGACAGTGTACCATGTAAATGTTCACCATGCCACATGAATGTTGTTATGTTCAAAACATGAAATTTTTTTTTTTGTAGAGGTTTAATGCCATCTGAGGTAATCAGAGATCAAACTCTAGAATCTATGCATGCACAATATCAAGGTTTTTTTCGTCATTTTGCTGGTCTTCATTGTTTGGGTAAAGGTTGAAAAGTCACCTGAGGGCCCAAGCTGTAAAACTCTGAAAACACTATCTCTAAATAGGCAACAGATAATTTTTTAAAATTTTTTTATTTTTTGTTGCTTTGCAAAAGGTTCATTGTGGTATATTGAACAAGATGAGTCTTTTGGTGTAAAAGCAAGTATCTGGTTAATGAGGTCTCTTAAAAATAAACTTGTATTCAATTTTGTTCCAGAGGAATTTCTCCATGCCGCCCAAGAATATAGTCAAATAACCCCACTGGAGGTCAATATTTTATATCATCTTTGCTGTCAGGGTAAATCTACAGGGTAAGTTGTCAACAAAATCAGTCAATAAGGGGGTGCATACCTTTGTCTGTTTTTAGGAGCTTTGCAAATGAATAACAATTTTAAAGTAAAACTGTGTTACCTTGGCTTTCAAGTTGGTGTGTGGGTATATATGACTTCCTAGTTTCTAGACCAGCAAACTCAAGGAAGGGTCAGATTGGCAACATAACTATGTTGGCTGCTGTATAAAGTTGTTCCTTATTGCATCTGGTGGCAGAATTATGTATAATAATTAGTGTGAGGTGTTTGATATTAAAGTCCCAAAGTGCACAGCATTATGTGGTTGTTTTGATAAATACTCACTGAGTGGGTGGGGCTCAAATTCAAGGTGCAAGATGTGAAACATCTCTTGAATGGTAGTTTAGTTCATACTTACCTACTTTTAAGATAATGGTATAGTACTGTATGAAAGGCTTGTTTTGCACACAATAATATGTATTCTACTCGCTAGTGGTTTGTGAATCAAAGGATTGTTTAGTGCTGTAAGTTTGACTTCCCTGGGATGAAGTCCTCAATAAGAAGTGAAATATCAGGAAAGGTGTTCAGTGTTTTTATTAGGATACATTAGCAGTGTTCCTGACAACACCTGTCTGTGACCTGGGGTTCTGTTGTGGAGATTATTTTGTGCCCCATAAGCTATCACAATTCTGTGCATACTGTAAAGGATCTTAAAACTAAAAAAGTTGAAAGCAAATTTCAAAATATTTTGACTGACTACACACCTGTTGAAACCTTACATAAATGAATTTTCATCAAGGATTAAAGAGTCACTGTAGTTAGTAGGGTACCTCTTAGTTGATGGTGCGGTCTTCCACAAGGACACCATTCTTACTATAAAAGTTTGTGTCAGTTGTATTTGCTATCATGGTTAAGTAAACATCAAGAGGTTTTTGTCCTCTTAGAGTGGTGGATTCATTTGCCTTTTATGTAAGCTGAAAACTGCTCCATACTCATTGAACAAGGTACAGTAGTTAGCAGGATACCTCTTAGCTCTTGGTGCAATCTGCCACAATTAGACCATACCTACTCTAAAAGTTTGTTTCACCTCTTTCCTACCATGGTTGAGTAAACATCAGCTGGTTTGTCCCCTAGAGTGATAGATTCATTTACTTGTTACTTAAGCTGAACACTTCCTCCATATCATTTAACAAGAAGAATAATTTGCAGAACTAACATTTTGCTTTGTTGGGTATGTGTTACAGTGTTGAAACAAGGTCTCAGTTTTTGAGGGAAATCCCCCTCTCTCCCCCCCCCCCCCAAAAAAAAAAATATGTTAAGGGGGATTTTTCAAAGAGGGAGATTTCGGTTAATTGGCAAAATAAAAAGTCAACTTTTTCCCGACATTTTTTCTTAACAGGTGCCAGATATATCACAAGCAATTTTAAAACTTGTGGGATTGTTGAGAAGAGTTGTGTAATGATGCGGTCCCCCTTCTTAATGCAAACACTGGTGTGTTGTCATTTAACCCTTTCAGGACCACACACCTGTACTGTATCCTCATCCAGTATCAACCACTTTTTGCAATGTGGTAATGAATGTGGGAATGGAAGTTTAGTCTTCGTTTTCTGTAAGAAATCACCTTCCTACAAAAAAATGTGGAACCCAAGTTTTGTTGAGATTACAATAATCTTTTATTTGATACCAAGGTATTTTGTATACTGATTACCTTTCATAAACTCCAGGGACAGTGACAAGCCTTGGCTGAAACGGCTCGTAACTGCAGGCAATGTTGTGCATACCTGGCACAGTTGGCCTATTGTTCAGGTCTTAATTTCAGTGCATAATTTCTTGGAACATTTAGAAACATGCACCATATCATTCATCATACATCAGCTAAACTTGTGCTCTATACAATGAACGTAGACTCAGAAGTGATGATGCTATGCAAATATTCATTCTCTCTAGAGAAAAATGTCTGATGTGGCTGTCGCTAAAACATGACCGTGGTATTTTGCTGGTGTCAACGAATGGCAACGTTGGTCCTGAAAGGGTTAAAGAGACATTTGGAAGTGTTTGTGGGGCAGCGTTGGTCCTGGAAGGGTTAAAGAGAAATTTGGAAGTGTTTGCATTACCCATAGTTCCAGGGAACCACATCTTAATGGAAATATTAGAAGGATTTTACTGTTTTAGTTTTGCATTTGTCCTTGGTATGTCTGTTATATCAAACTACTTTTTTTAAATACTACTTGTCATGATTACAAAAACTTTCTCACCTCTTTATAATTCATGACTGTTTCTCTTATCCTCTGTTACTCAGGCGACTAGGTTACGATGACATTGAAAACATTGCTCCAAAAGGAGACCTCATCGCCACTCTGCAGGTCCAGCAGCCAGCTGCTAAAGTAAATAGGACAGCAGTGGTGCAGACATTAGAGTCAGCTTATAGATTTGCCCTAGGTTCTGTTGCTGGAGGTATGTTGACAGTTACAACGGATTGAGAAATCTTCATTTTAGACCTTTTTCCTTTAGAGGATAGCCAGCAATGCATTATGATCTGGTAGTAAAATTTGGGGAAGTGGATTGGTGAGGCGTGTTTTGGTAATTATGTTGTTAATATACCTGACTTAAGGGAAACATTCTTATAGATGACAAAAAGAAGAGGTATGGAAGATGCTACTGCTTCATTCAGATATAATAATTTTAAGAGGTACCACCTAGCCAGAAACTAAATTTGTTACATCTTTTAAGTGGACCAGCAAGCCTAACTCTTCTGCTCACTGCCATGTTATGGTAAGGCACTCAAATGAGCTTCCTACAGTGTACCAAAGAAGTAGTGCTTCCATGGTGAGAGGTGGATTTTTGTCTTCTTGGGAAGTTAAATTATAGAAGCATAAAAATTTCTTGTATTGAATAAAATCTTGAAAACTCAAAAAAGAATTCATTGGAGCTCTATCTTTTCAAAAAAAAAAGACCGTGTGTTTGGTCTAGTGGTAGAGCATCCACCTCTCACGTGGGAGGCCCGGGTTCAATTCCCAGGTCGAGTCTTACCAAAGACTTTAAAAATGGAACCTACTGCCGTTGTGCGTGATGCTCCGCATAAGCAATGGAGTAAGGGAAAACAAGCCAGTGAGCCACAACTGGAAAAAAGGCCATGGCCAGCTCGACTTGAACTGGGCCGTTAAACCTCATCTAACTAACTAACTAACTCAAAAAAAAAAAGAAAAAGAGAAAAAAACTGTACTGATGTAGTAATGCTGACATGTGACAAACTCACATATGTTTCACTACTGAATAACATTGAATACAGTAAGTACTTGCTGCCAGTGTAGATATGTTGGTTGGATGATGCAAATATGCTACAGTCCTTGACAAAAATGGCAGGACAAAAATACTAGTGAGTGAAATCTACATCCCTGTCCCAGTTTTCAATGTTGCTCTGGAAATTCAGCATTTTATATGGGTAGTGTGTGGGGTTTGTCTTTTATGCTGTTGTTGAGGATTGTTGGTCCTTTCAGTGAACAGTATGTTGCTGTTGTAAATGTTTTATCCATCAGTCATAGCCGGAAGTCTTTTCTATCTTGGGTTGGTAATCATAATTCATATAACATTCCTGTGAATGGCTTTTTGCTGGTAGTGATGGACTTGCACTGTGAAGTGTATTGTGAGGATGTATCAAAGCAACTTAAGCAGGACTACAGGATTAGGCATAAAGTCATGCTATTCCATCAGCATTATTTTGCATCTTAGTAATAAGGCAAGAACTCCGACACAGCCAAGGTTTGTTTTTTCTTACATGTTGTGATGTCTCCTGTTGCCATGTTAACAACTGTCATATGCATGATCATCACTTTGACCATAGTAAACTACCCACACATTTACAACCAAGACCACAATGGTATGCAGAGGCTTGTGCTTCACGATGGAGGAGCTCCCAGGTGGAGTCTGTTCTATTCAGTCAGTCTAGAATGGGACTTCTCAGGCTGGGTCATTCGGTTGGTCATGTTGAGTTGAGTTGTCCCTTGGGGATGTAGCTCCCTAAGGGAGCAGAACTCCTTCGGGAGTATTGTTTGGTTTTTGCCCGTTGGCTCTTCGCCAGAGAGTCGAGGGGACTTTTGAAAAAAGACCACAATGGTATGCATGGCACATTTTCATCATAAGGGGCTTGGTCCATTCACTACAGGGTTATAACTACATTGACCAGCCTTGGTGGGCTTACGGCTTCAGAACTTGCCAAGAAGTTATAGATGTGGATTAATTCCTTAGCTTCTGACACAACAGTTGATACAAAATACTCTCCACATGTACAAAATCTTTGCTTTATAATAGATGTTTGGTCACGATTTTAACTTATGTGACTCTGATTGGATAGTATTTTTATGTCAGAATTCATTTATACCATTATTTTAATGACAACCCTCAGTGGGTGATATGAAGTCTTACATGAATGTTGCTAATGGTTGGCTCCTATGTTTTGCTTGATTCTGCAAAGCTCTTATGCACTTAAACCAAACTTATTAGAAGGAACATTGATACTCATGGAGACATGTTTGTGGATCTTCATAGTAATCAGTGGCTTAGTATATGGTAAAGAAGGGCTTAGGGTTAAATTTAGTTTTAGTGTCTTTGAAGAGCACTTAAAAGTGGGCATGACATGGGCAAAATGAAATATGCATGCGGTTAGAGTGGATACAGTAATAGATATAAACTTAACTCTTACTTATCAAAAATATGTAAAGTTTACCAAAAGGGTGTTTTATGAGAATGTCTTAAAATGACATTTTGCAAAAATTTCCAGCTGGTCACATGACTGTTTGATGTAATTGGCTGCAAGCATGTGCTGGCTTTGTCCACTCAGGGGATGTGTAGGATTGGCTGCGCTCGTAAAACTGAGTATGTATGTGGAAAGAGGTGTACAAGTTTAACACCTGCTATGAAGTGAAGTGCTGGCTTCGCATTGTACAACTGTGCCTGTGCAATATAGAGGCTAGCCTAAGTGACACACTATTGCTTTGTCCTAAAGGCTCATCTGATTGGCTGATCTCGTTGCTAAGAAGCCGTTCTGCAATGCAGTAGTAGTATTATACTGTGTCGTGAACCACATACATGTGTAGAATATTGACATTCAATGTAGAACATGCATACACACTGCATAGTGCTAGAACTATTTGTGGGTATGTTGTGCACGTAGTGCAAATTTGGTAGTCTCATTTTAACAGTATGGTGGCCGGGCAGTTATTGCTGACACCAGGCTGTTGGTACTCTATGACCAAATTTTAGGATTAGCAAAAACAAACTTTTGGATTAATTAATGAAGGAAATTATTGACAGCTATAACTTGACCATGATAACTTGTTTGTAATTGTCTTCTTCCACAAACATAGTCGGCTCGCTTTCTTTTTTCGTTAGTTTTATACTGCAGCTTGTAACGATAGTCCCAAGGTTTAAGTGTTACGGTGTATGCTGTTCGCTGTCATAGAAACATTCCATCTTGGTGGTAGGAGACTTCCACTGTTTCACTTAAGCTTTTTTTTAAAGTAAATAATGTCAGTCTGAGCTAGTGGTCTTATTGAACTAAAAAAAATTTGAGAATAGATTCGTTTGAGTTCCAGTGTTTTGGGCTACTTCATTTTGTCACCATGACATAGGTCATCAACCGGTGCTGTGGCCGATTGGATAGAGGCGGTGGCATTTGAAGCATTGAAACTCTGCAACTTGGAGCTTCGTTGTACAATCCTGGCCAGGTCAAAGTAAGGTGGGGTTTTCATCCAAGAGAAATCTGCAGGTTTCCCATCTGAACTGGCCTTTGAAAGGAAACCAAATTTGATCTAAATTGTTGAGTTGGCTGCCAACCGGGGTGAAGTTGTAATTTGTGAGCTATAGGCTTCCTCCACATTGGTGGTTGCTTTAATAGCGTTGTAAAACAACTGGCCTTCAAGGCGTGAATTATTTATATTACATATAAAATTTAGACGCTAAATACTAGGCTATGTGCTGTAGCAGTAGGTAAAGCAAGTCTCGGTGGGTGTTAATGGAAGGCTATTAACTTAGTACTTGGGTAATGGGCAGAAGCCTACGCTCACATTTGTGTATGTGTTGTCTTCTTGTGATGTACTGGATCGGATTTCTGAACAGGCATCATGTTCAAATAAGCAGTGCTAATAAATGATGTTCAAATAATAACCATCAAAAGTTGTTTAAATAAGGTGAAGTTAGAGCAGGTCTATCAAATAGGTATTAAAGCACTATGGTCAGTGGGCAAACTTTACCATGATTTAAAAGCTCTGAAGTAAATGGCACGTATTGGTCTACTGGTTGTCAAAAGGTGTAGGCTCTGTGACTGCAAGTGCACTGTGCTGGACAATATTGCCGCCAATGGTGTTATTTTTGATTGAACAACAAATTATTGTTTTTCACATTTTGGGTTTATGATGGACTGCACAGGGAATAAAAGGGATGATTTTATAGCCATTTTGGGGTAATTATGAATAGACTGTGGTATGGAAAATGATCATTTCATTTCAAAGTATATCTGAATATTTAGTACTGAGAAGCAAAATGTACATGTGTCATACCCACTTAAAGTAATTTGGTGAGATTTGCTGTCAGTACCCGTGTGGATCTTGAGACAAAAGATTATGAGGTTATCACATCTTCAATCCAACTGAATTTAAAACAAGCATTTGTGACGTATAACCACTTTTCTTCTTAAGAATATTATTAAGCTGATTGGATCCATGGCACTTTTACAGACTTTTCATTCCCTTGGGAAGCTCATACCTAAAGCATTTCAAGGTCAAAAATAGATGCGGAAACAAAGGAAACAAGGCATTGCTCAGTTATGTGAGAAGGTAACATCACTCCCCTCTTCAAATATCCTTTTGGTTAATGCTATTCTAACTTCATCTGATAATATTTCGAGAACTCAAAATAGGAAATGAATGAAAAGTTCACCAGAATGCTCAGATGTAGTTCCTCTATGCATCAAAAATAAATCTTTGTCTAAGTTATTGTTGTGAAGAAAGATGTTTCCAGAATAAAAATTGAAATGTCACAGGATATGCAGAAAAAAAATAACTTGCAAAGACTCACAAATTGAACAAACTTTTTCTGTTATGTACCATATGCTACAGTATTGATTACACTGAATGTGTAATTAATGTGCCATTCAGAAGTAATTCTGAAATTGTGCTGTTGTGTTCAGCAGGTCAGTTTTATGGAGTTTTGAAAATTTGCTTACATGCTGTACCCATCTTGTATATTGTGAACATTGTGAGTTTCTTATCTCACAGTTTGTTTGACATGCTGTAACAAGGCCCGTACTAAGTTCTTTCTCAGCAGGTATGATTTGCCATCAACTTGATTGGAAGTAATTCTCAAACTGTGGTACTAAGTTGTGTTCTGGTTGGTGTTGTTTTAGTGACTGGCCCCACTTCTGTAATTACTCCTTACTGTTTACATGTATTTCTTTGTTAATTTTAGCCTGTGGTGCCACTGCAGTGTATCCAATTGATCTTGTGAAGACGAGAATGCAGAACCAGAGAGGGGGTAAATTCATTGGAGAGCTCATGTATGAAAACAGTTTTGATTGTTTCATGAAAGTCATCCGACATGAAGGCATCCTTGGTCTTTACAGAGGTAAGATTACTCATATGTATTGGATTGATTGTCTCACTGCCTTACTCTTTTTATCCCCAAGGTGTACATTTCAATATTTGTTCCATCCAAACTTTGTGAAACTATTAGTAAATTTCTTTTGAACATGAAAACTTGAAAACAAAAGTATTATCACAATGAAGGAAACACCTTATTGCTGCATCCTGTGTATGGGTGTCAAATTTTCAGAGCACAGTTTTTGTTTAGTCTGGATATATCTTTGGTCTATTGACAACTTGCATCTAAACTTTATCACAAGTGCAACATGAATACCTTCATACAGTATGTTACAAAAGTCAGGAACTAAAAGAATTGGTTTCATTTAAAAGTTAAATCACAACCAAATATGGATACCTTCTTATTATAATGAGGTAGCATTTAAGTCATATACTAGCATTGTTCTCCACTAGCCATTGGTGCGCCCGGACAAAATCTGAAGAGTGTGCTTCAGTACCCGGTCTTAATGTTGCTGCCTGCTTAGAAATGTTGGCCGCCCAGACAAAAAATATTACTTTCACTGTTTTTGGTAACGTTTGAATTGTTCATTTCAAATTTAGCATCACATGTGACACCATTTTCCATCTAGTCCACCTTACGTGAGCAAAAATTTTTCGAAAGGGGGAGGGGACTCCCTTCCCTTAGACCCCTTCCTGGGGATGGCGATTGGTGTCATCTGCCAGATCAGAGACAAGGGCCCGGACAAAATTTGAACCTGTGGAGAACACTAAGGTCAAAGGTAGTATGAAGCTGTATATGCAGTAAAATTTTCTGAAAATGTACAGTGGGTTGGAGTAGTTAAGTTGAGTTAAATGATGACCATACTTGCATCTTACATGCACATGGATACCTATATGTAATGATGAGGCGAAAGTCTTGTAGAAAGGTGAAGGGTACTTTATTCCAGTAATATAATCTGCCTTGCATAGTAACATCAATTCTGACCCTCTCCACAAATTCATGTTCTCAATGGACAATTTATTTGGGCTCTTTGCTCTATTTTTATTCTTTTGAACATGTGTTAAGTTTTCATTACTTGGTGATGCTGTCAATAAGCCAGTTGGGAAACTTCGATTTACAGTGCATGCTGGGAAGGAGAGTGCACCATAACAGAAACTGCATACGGAAGACAGTTACTTTGCATAATCACACACAATTTTCGAGTTTAAAAAAAAGGGTTGTTTAGAAATCAATCACAGATTAGAGAGAATTTCCTTCAGAGAAAAGTTTTCTTTGAAAGGTGAATATCTTTAGCTTTTACCGAAAAGGTTGGACAGTATGATGGTAAATTGTGGAAGCGAAGAAAAGAGTTGTTACAAGCCTTTGTATCTGTCAGAAAATATCCGTGGACTTGATCTGTGGTACTATGTGGCACAGCAAAATCCAATTTCCCAGTATGTCTATTGATGTGCTTTTAATTATAGGCATCATCATCAACCTTGAGATTGTGTTTTTTAAAAAGGGCTCATAATTGAAAATACCACCTTGCTTTTAGATTAATCTGTATTCTGCTCCACAAAACAGGGCTTCCTCCTCAAATAATCGGGGTGGCACCTGAGAAGGCCATCAAGCTGACAATGAATGACCTCGTTCGTGATAAACTTAGAAAACCAGATGGCTCTATCGTGCTTCCTGGTGAGATACTGGCAGGTTGTTGTGTAAGTTGAATAACTCTGTCATTTTACAATGGGCCCATAGATTTCATTTCATTTCTGTATCAACAAGGTATCCCTTTGGGATTGTTGCTAAGTTTGCTGTTAGTTGGAGATTGATGTTACTTTCTAAACCTGTTGGTTTTGTTGATGTGAAGGTCAGGACAACTTGGGCCAAACACTCACTGAACAGAAGGCAGAGATAACAAAACCGAATCTACAATCCTATTCCTAGACAAAAATACATGGGACAGCACCCCCACTCCCCATTCAATGTTGAAATTTTTTTCAATTTTGATTATCTTTTGGTTGGGAAAACATTGATATAGGGGAGGGGATTTTGGAAGACCAGCAAATCTATCTCAGTAATTGTTATATTTATACAAAATTGTCCCATCAGTTTCACTTCTACTAGAAAACTTCTAGTCGAAGTAATGCAGTCGCCACAGCAGTTTTCGACGAGGGGTTCAGACATTTTGTCTTTGAAGTGCATTTTCTCGGCTATTTTGTATGCTAAGGGTCTGATCTGATCTTTTCTAGTAATCACAAGTTAGGTTTTGAGTGTGATTAAGAGGACTTTCATAGAGTTATTGTGACCACTGGTGAGTAATAGATGACAACTGTTAACACTAGTATGCGATGTTGACAGAAAGTTTGCCAGGCTTGGAATGCCCAAAATTACCTTCCAAAATACTGTTGGGATCCTTAAATATTTGTTGACCTAATTTTGTCAGTGAAAATCCTCCATTGGATAAAAATCAATTCCACCCCTAATTTTAACAGGGTTCCCATGCAGTAGGGAAAATGAGAAAAGTATGGAATTTTTTCATGGTCTTAAATCCTTGAATTTTGAATGTTTGGTCTAGAAAAAATGGCATATGGTCTTGAAATTTGAAAACCTTACATTTTGCGATCATGTTTAGTATGTGCCCATGTTGAGTAAACATGTAAAAATGAAGACCATTTTGTTTTCTTTTGTACATCATTTTTTATTTTTCAGTACTAGAAATGTCCATTTTAGTTTTGAAAAAGTCTTGAATTTCAGAATTTCAAAAGTGTGGGAACCCTATTTTAAGGGCCTTTGTCTCTTACACATAACTCATGCTCAAAGCTTTAATTTCTTTGTCCGTAATCTTTGGAAATGCAAGGGAAAGCTCACCTTGTGGGATCTGAGTGTTTATTTTCTATACGGTTTTGATTGTTTCATTTTTCCATAACCTTTGCAGGCTGGTGCTTCCCAAGTTGTCTTCACAAATCCTCTGGAGATTGTAAAAATTAGATTGCAGGTTGCTGGTGAGATCCAGACAGGGCCAAGGGTCAGTGCCATCTCAGTGATGCGGGACCTTGGGTTCTTTGGTCTGTACAAGGTTTGTGAAGTTTGTATTCTCCTTGCATAGTGTGAACTTGGTTTGTCTGTATCTTCACATGTTTTATTTCATATTGCTCTTCTGTAAGCAATCAGTCCATACTTAAACTGATTTCAGTATAAGGTATTTGTCACTGGCTTTCTTGCTGATTTTAAGTGAACTCTGTCATAATCAGGCATGTAACTTCCTCTGATGAGTTTAAAATTTATTCTATAAATGAAAAATATTTCACTTAGTGTTGTACAACATAAACCAGCCACTTTATACTTGGAAACTTGTAGCTTTTAAAGAAAGCAGTAACATAGCCTTTGGTTGACAATGGAGAACTAAATGTACTTCTAATCAGGGAGTTGTTTTGCAACACCAGTTTTCAAATGAATCTCATTGGTTGAAATTCCATCTTCATAGCTTTGTCAGTTGCTGAGTTGTAAAAAGTTGAAATATGTTCACCTAATTTTAAATGGTCAGTTGCACAACCATTTGAGGTGTCCTTCTTGTGCAACTCGTACTGTCTAGCTTTGGTTTCCTATGGAAGCTTCCTATGGAAACTACAATGTTTAAAAAACCTTGAAGAAGTTACCCTCTTCTTGCACAGTATGTGATGAGGGCTTCTATAGTCAAGTCATCCTGCAAAAGTAAAACAGTGATTACATTTCAGAACAAGGTGAAGTGACTTAAGGAAAAACAAAAATAAAAAATAAAAAAATTAAAGTTTGTAATGTGGCTGATTATTTCAAGAGTGACATTCCAAATTATTGCACAATCTGGTATTTTCTGTTGAGTGAATAAACTTCAGTATTTTATATTTCAGCATGGCAAAGTGCTTTGAAGATGGTAGTTGGACCATTGAGATCCATCTCTTCAACCCTTGTAAAATGTATTTTTGCAGTGTTTGACTTTCAGTACACTTTTAACCAAGATCTAGTATTGTTTTCTTGAAATAAAGACAAATGGATTCACTAAAATATGCTCTTAAATTATCCCACAGGGTGCTCGTGCTTGCTTCCTGAGGGATATTCCCTTCTCTGGTATTTACTTCACAGCCTATGCTCATCTAAAATCTAAGTTTGCTGATGAACATGGCCATAATTCACCATCTTCCCTCCTGCTGGCAGGAACTCTTGCAGGTAAGAAAGTATATACTGGGTAGTTGGAGCCTAGAAAAGCAGGGAATTATGTTTTTACTCCCCAGACCTGAGAGACATAGAATTTGGCAGAAATGTCAGGAGCCATGGAAAAGATAAAATATTTTGTTAAGATCAGCAAATTCGTTTAACTGAGGGCACAACATGAATTTTATCCATAATTTTTAGACCTGTGAAAGTGCCTTATCTTACCTGTTCCATTGAACTGTATTGTGGATTTCCCATAATTTGGTCTTGATAGGGTCATAAATTTTGTTCACTAGTACAATAGCAAACTGGATATTGGCAATTCACATCTGACAGGCAATGACTTTTTTTGAAGGCTCTTGAAATATTTTATCATCTGTCATGATTGCACCATAACATTTTAAAAGCATGTGCCCCCAAATTTACTTTGAAATACAAGCTAAAATATTAAATGTTATACATAAATCATGGCATTCTGAATGGAACAATTCAGTAACAGAAATACTGTCACAGGATTAAAAAGAGACCCCTATGAATAATAACATCAGGGTATACTTAATCCCATTGGAGTGAGTACTCTTCACCTTTAAAGGGAATAAGTTGTCACCCTACTAGGGATGCACCGGATATCCGGTCCGGCCAGATAATGAAAAAATATCCGGTTCCGGTTCCGGCCGGATCTTTGAAGAAATCTCTGAAATTCTATCTTGAAGTACCTCTGTCATCAAAAGACAGAGGTTTCTTCACAGATGAATTTAAAACCTTCCTAAAAGATTACTGGCAATGTAACATAGCAGGAAATTGTCTGGTGTTGTGTTGGTGAGGCAGTCCTGGTCATTGTGGCACTGACAGTGACACAACATCCATTG
>WURT03072290.1:0-13383 GCA_009936505.3 Holothuria glaberrima
CCACCGAAAACGTGTGAAAAACTTCATTTTTATCAGTCTTTACGTTTACTGACCGTGTGTTGCAGAATAACAGGTCACTGATTAACCAATCAGAATGCAGGATTCTGAATAACGGATGGCTAGAGGTGGTAGACAGGTCAGTGAATAACCAATCAGAATGCAGGATTCTGAATAACGGATGGCTAGAGGTGGTAGAATTAACAGTAAAATGGAAAATATATATACCTTTATCATAATTTATTATTGAGGTTAATGAATGCTTGAATATAAATATTCTATATGCAGATGAGGCTTCTTAATTAGAGCAGACAGTACTGTCCTGTAACTGATTTTACATTTTCACAGTCTGGATAAATATGACAGTTGTTATGTATCCTTATGGTCCGTTAAGCTAGTCATGTTACATTTTAACAATTTTTTAGACAAGACTCTAAAAAAGATCGATCAGATGTTGTCGGTCGTGATCTGATGATAAATTTATGGGAGTGAGTAACCCAACCAATTATGTGGTTTTTCTGACCTCTGAACTCGTGCTGTCGGTTTCATCCATTGGCTGATTAAAAGGATTGTTTTTATACTTTTTACTTCGATCAGTGTTTTCCTATATTTTAAAAAAGAAAATAATGAAATGATATTAAGGTTTTACTACTTGCTTTTCTTTTTAAGAAACAAGTTATTATATTAGGCTGAAGACAGTAACTTCATTGTTTTTGTAGTAGAAAACACTTCAGAGACGTATACCTTGTCACAAATAGACCTCTTTCTGGTAGTCGAAATATCCTATATTATTTACATAATCAACGTGAACCACAAAGGATTGCATATGAATATTCAAAGCTAATGAAAAGAGATAAGTTAAAGGCAATTATATCAAGTAACCCACTTAATAACACGATTAATAAATTTACCCCATTTGTTGAAAAAGGGGTTTTCCTGTCAATTTGAAGAAGTAATTAGTAAGGTTAAGGAATGTGTAGACCACGTGACCTGTTTCTTTCACGAAATTATAGCTTAAGTTGTTGATGATGTTTATATCATGTGAAATGCAACATAATTTGATCCCTATTGTTTTAAACTGTATGAAGTTAATTTAAGTGAGACTACGTTATGGTAAAATTGTTCTTTCTTTTCGAAATAAAAAAAAACTTGCTTTTTACAGAGCATCCTCCAATAGTTACGTTAACTGCTTGTACTTGGAAAATGTGACCTCCTAGTATCGTCTTTCACTGGTTAAAAGTGCAATATTATTCAATCTATCTGATACTTCATTTTCATGTCTTACGGAATGTCCAAAACGATCTATCCATTGACTCCTAATATGGTTCACTATATCATAGGTCACCTGGTCACCAGGAGTTAAATGAGCCCATTTGCTTTGCTAACGTTTAATTTATAGTCATATATGTTATCTTTAAATGCGCCTGCGTTAGACGTAAGATGTTTGTGAAATTCGAAGTTTACTTGACCGAAAAGAAATGTGTGTTACGTTACTTGGCTAGCGCGTAACCTCAAACTCCCACAGAATAAATACAGGCAAAGAGAGTTCGCAACCTAGCCTTATATCGAAATGTCATTGACAGATTTTGAGTGTCACATACACAAGTCTTGGTGAATGAGGTAATTTTCTTCACTGCTGACTGATATGTTTCTTTTATTCGTCGTGTTCATTTAATACCAATACCGCAGGCCACATACAATTATTTACATCAATTTATTGAGTGGTTATTGACAGGTGAAAGAGGCTGTTTTATGTCTGTTTTCAGGTTTAAGGTTGTTCTTCCTTCCTTCGTAACTACACATGATAGTTTGTGTCTAGGGCTGCCTAAGGAACAGCTTTGAGCTTGTGGAGTTTTTAAATGTAACGATTTACATTTGAAGTAAAAGGTTATTATTAATTTGTAACGTTTTGTTGCTTCAAACAAAATAAAAAGAGGATACTCTTTTTGCTCCTGAATATTGAAATTACTTTATATCTGTTGCAGAAGCAACAAAACCACAACAAAATTACTACTAGATAGAAAAAGAGATTTTCTCCCATTTTTTTTTATGAAATTCCGTCCACAATACCTGTGAGAATAATAGCTTCTTCGAGGAACCTGTCCTTCTTATATTCTTTTCAATGAAAAGAGCTAGCAAGCCCCTCAATAAGCCTAACACTTACAAAAATAAGACACAAAAATAAACAAACTGACAAGTAAATTGTTTCTCGTTTTTAAAAAAAATGTTACAAATGGGTACTTTTTTCATTTTTTTTTGTATTCTTTAATTTTTGATTCCCTGCCGAAGGCAAAAGGAATCCATGCAGACACGATGGCGTGTATCTGTGTGTGGGTGTGTTTGTGTTTATTTCAAGGTAGGAAGCATGCGGCGTACTTCTCATACTTAGCATGTAAATGGGTTACATCAGAAGATGAAGCCTATTGTTTTGGTAGGAGTCAAAGGTTATCTGAGGTCACCACGGAGGTGAAACAGAGGAAATGGTGGAAAATGCAGTTTAACGCAATAGCTTAAGGTGTGAATGATGGATACCTGTCATACTTGATATGTAAGATTGCTCAAAGAAGAATTCTATTGTTTTCGAAGAGGTTAGAGGTCAAGAGAGGTCAAAAACTGAAAACCTTGTAAATGTGACATAGATAAGGAACCAAACGTACTTTTCAAAATGACATGTGAATTCGTTGTAGTTAGTAGGTGAACCCCATTGTTTTTGTTAGAGGTCAAAGGTCATGTGAGGTGGAAACGTTGTAAACTGCTTACAAACATGATTTTATCTAAAAAGGTCAAGAGGGAAATATTGATGAAACTTAACTTAGCGTATAGTTTGTAACTCCATTTGGGAATAGTCTCAGGTTTCTGGGTGCAGCAAAAGGGAGCTTTATTCACTGAGACCCAGAAAGTGAAAGTACTTAAGAAATATTTCCAGAAGCAAGGAATCGCTAGGTCTTTTAGCTTTCCGGTTTCTTTGAGGACGTTTTCAAGAATGTTCTATACTGTATTTTTGTATTTATTTTGTGCTTTGTTTGAAGTTCGCATACCGTCAAGCTTCTCTTTGATATGTTTTTAAGTGCAGTGTTGTAGGGGATTACCTGTTTAATCTCTTTAATCTTTTTCCGTGATCGTTCTCTTTTCATTGTTTTAACTTTACCAATGATATTCAAACAAAATCTTAATGTGGAACTTTTTCTCAACTGGCCTGTTCCTTACCTTACCTATCCTCTTCGTGCCGACTGGCACATAAGGCCTCCACTCTCTTTCCCCAGATAACCCTATCCCTAGCCTGTACCCTAGCTTCACCCAAGTTATCCACCCAAAATCCTTTCTTTCTTTTTCTACTGTTCTTCTCCATCTTGTTTTTGGTCTTCCAACTCTTCTTCTGCCTTCTGGTTGCCATGTCAATGCAGTCATACAGTAGTGTCCCTTATCTTTCCTCAACATATGTCCCAACCAGTTCCATCTTCTTCTTTTCACTTCAAAGCTGATCTTCTTTACTTGTGTTAATTCACTGAGTTCAATTCATAGGAGATGATATTTGGCCAAAATATTTGCATGATTCTTTTCAGACATTGATACTGAAATGAGTCCAGCTTCTTTTCGTTGCTTCTACATTTTCCATGTTTCACAGCCATATAACACAACTGGCCTGTTCACTACATTAAATTACATTGCTCGAGAAATCGTTGAGTTATATTAAGTTACATTTTCAAATGAAAAGGTTTCCTACAATCAATATTTTAGTTGAACTTAATACATCGTCTGAGACGAAATATGTTTTCACTTTTTAAGTATGCCAGAACGTGTTTATAACCCTTAAGTGTGCCACCAAGGACGAAATTCTGAATGACTCATCGTCCTAGACCTTTTTTATAAACATTTCATCTTTGCGTCTAATGCACCATTTCTTCAAAGAATCCAAACCTTACCGATTGGTTAAAGCACCTGATTGTTTGAAGTGAAATAAATGAAAACATTTAGAGACAAAAAAAGTTTATCACATCTCTGTCCTTTTTTGTTTCAATTGTTGAAGAGGCTTAAGTCTCGTACCAGTAACAAAATGATGTTGAACTGATATGCAAATAATAACATGATGATAGCTTACGGGATAAATGGAATAGGTACACAAGTACAAAATGCGTTAATTAATAGTTGAACCAAAGCTGTAGTTTGAAAAGTAAAATGTTTCCTGTAATTAAGCCAAAGCACTGCTATGTAGGCTTACACTATACTCAGCATAGCAGGACGCTTGTTATGTGCTTAAATCAGCAAGGTGATTTGTCAACGCAGGAAGTTATTAGCAAATCATTGAACCATTACTTTACCCACTAACTTTTGTTTCGCCCAGTGGTTTGTTTTCTCAGAAGTTATTTATCTGCCAAGTTCTAAGAGTTATGATGGTGGGTATTACTTTTTCTATTTCTTTGCCAAGTGATATATTTGATTGTTCGAACCAAGCTTTTCAAAGACCCACTGGAAAACTTGGGCTGTTGGGAAGAACGCCTCTTCAAATTGGTGGCGCTAATATTATTTACAGTAGTGTTCACTAACTTATGATTTGCAAACATTTCCCTTGCATTGCAATTTTTGACTCTCCAAATCATTTATATTTAATCATCAAAATCCTCTCCAGTTTTTAATTATGTACGCATAAACATCGTGTAGCAAATCCATTTATAATAGCGTGTTTTTGACTGCAGAAGAAATTTGTGTTGCTTCTTACTTCCTGGTTACATATTCCCTGGTTGTCCACATTTCACAAAAGGGGTGTAGGAAGAATTTTCATAGGAGCACGAGGTGGAAGGAGAGCACCCTGAAAAATTTTTCCTCAATGGCAATAGTCATAACACAATTGGCAAAACTATTCTTAAGAACAAGTCCAGTGGGTGAAAAGCACTTCGGACGTTTCACGAGTATGCCCTCTCTATCGTCCAAATGATGCACTGAAATGTTTGAGTTGTTTTTAAACTCAATACCAACTCAAGAGGTAACTTTATGGGGTTCAGTGAGGTGTGAGGATGTTAAGGTCCACTGAACCCTATACCTATAGTGTACCTAACGTTCTGTGCCACCGTCGAAGCGACGGAAAGTCCAGCTTTCCCATTGTGTCTAATTAGTTTATGGAGTGAGGGCTGGAACAAGACTATTTACACAGTACCCCTATAGAATGCAAACCAAAGTCTGGGAACGTTATGATGATGATGACATATTGAAAGTAGTCTGTAAAGGATCGGTGGACGATCTTGCCCAATATCTTAATTAAGTACAGTGGGCCCTACTAAAGCATTAATTTTGCCCACGCAACAGAACAAGACAACAAGATTCCTTTTTAGACACTCTTAATTGTTAAAAAAAACAGATGGCTCAATCAAGTTGTTAGTTTATCATAAGAAAACTCACACAGACCAGGGGCGGGATTCATAAACATTTGCGTAAGTTCTTGCGTAAGTCAAAATACTTACGCACTGCGTAAGAACTTTCTTAAGTGGTATTCACGAAAACAACTTACGCAGTTTGTAAAGATACGCTGCGTAACTGCAACAGATTCACATTAACCAATCATGTGTGCGGCTGAATCTTGCTATGTCACTCTTTGAGCCAACCACATTGACTTATTGTTAAAACGACGGGTACGGTCTTCTGCGGCAACACGCGCTCTCCTGTGTTCTACACAACTATGCACAACGCGTGCTTCTTTTCTGTGTTACTATGGCTTTTCTATACTTATGACAACTCTGACGCTTGCGTAAAGTTACGCAAAAAAGTTACCAACTTTTTGCTTTGTGAATACCAACTAAGAAAGATACGTTGCGTAAGTCAGACTTACGCATTTTTTTGTGCGTAAGTAGTCTTTATGAATCCGGCCCCAGTACCTCATCTATCAATATCACCACCCTCTACGGCACAAGCTTGGTGTGATAGGTACTCTATTTGATTTTGAACAAGGTAGCCACCGAGGAAGATGTCAAAAAGTTGAAAAGGGGAAATATACAGTGATCTCCAAAAGTGTGGCTACTCCTGTGTGGACTACTAGTAAAATAAAAGGTGATTTAAAGAAAAAACAACCAAAAATTAAAGCATCAAAGAAAAAGGATAATGGAAATATTAAAAGAAAGGTCTGGTGTCAGTACCATACATTCAATGACTATCAAAAAAACAAAAAAAAAATCTAACGTATTCTTTGCAAACTGAACTTTTACACAGCAATGAGACCCTGACCACTCGTCCTAATATTTGGGTACAGCCTAAAGACATAAGGGCGTTAGACAAAATCACTGACCGCGTATATGAATGGCAAGGGTGTAACTCCACTCACATTGATGAAACAGGGAGAGCCTTTGGTACTAAAAAACAAGAACATGTGAAAGATGTTTTTGCAATAAAATTTAACAGTGTCAACAAAAAGGCACAAGAATCAGAAAATCTCACCTCAGCTTTAGCTGACCACGTTGCTCAAATGAACTAATATTATTGGCTGGGAGGACAGCGCAATCTTGACAACTTTGTGACAGTACACAACTATAAGATGGGTCAAGTATGGAAGTATTTCCATCGGCAAAGAGTCAATATCGATAAGAAGGCGGGGGTGGGGGCAACAGTCATTTTACAGGATCGATGACACATTCAAAATAAGCTACTTGTATGATACACTGGTATTTCCTGGAGATAACAGGCTTACGTCTTTCACTAAAAAGGAGTTAAAATCCCTCTTGATGTTGAGTTAACACTTTCAGTGCATCATCTGGCTGATGAAGAGAGCAGACGTAACTCTTAAACTTCCGAAGTAAGTCTTTTTCACTTATTGGACTTGATCTGAAGAAAAGTTTTGCCATCGAAACACTACTTGTACAGTCTTAATGAACTTATTGAAGGAAGTCATAATACAAACAAACTGCCAGTGCTCTGAAATCGATGTTTTTACACCTCCAGCTTTTGTTTTGCTCTAGGACGGGGAAAGGGTGCCGCCGAGATTTCGCCTCATTATAGTGTTGTAAAGATCATGACTCATGACTCTAGTGTCAATTGTATAGACTCGATCGAGTCTTATTAGGGCCCCCAACTCATGGGATTCGTCTCGACCGAAGTCTGTGATCACTAAAGCTCGAATGGCTCACAGCGACCAGAGCCTCAACCTAAGACTCATGTAAGTCGAGTCTAAACCTACAGTGACTTAAGTCAAACCATTCCTTGATAGATACCGCATGAATCGGAATAACTAGAGTCTCGATACCAGATATCTTGTAAACAAAAGGTTTTTCGCCTGTAATGAACTCAAATGACCTCTGACCTTCACCAAGAACAACGGAGACGTTCCTCTCAATAGAGCAAACCTAAGAGGAAGAGAAAATTGAATAAAAATGTAAAAAGTAAATGCCTTCAGTGGGTTTCAAACTTGTGTCGTCAGAATGAGAAATATCGTGTTTTCGAACATTTTTATCTTTGACATCTGGTGACCTCAAGTGACCTTTGAACTCCACCAAAACAATACGATTCTTTCCGTCAATATGATAAATACACACATCAAGTATGAAAAGTGTCATCTTCTCTGGCTTGAAATATCACGTTTTAAAGGTTTTCAGTTTTTGATCTCGGGAAACCTGAAATGACCGTAGACCTCCAAGCAAAACCCATAGGGAACTCTCTTCTAATATGATCAATTTATGTACCAAGTTTGAAAAGTATCCATAACGCATGTCTTGGAATAGCGTGTTTACAAGGTTTTGACCTCTGTGACCTCACACGACCTTTGACCTACACCAAAAACTCCATCAAAATAGGGTTCTTCCCTTCAACATGATAAATTAATATACGAAGTATGAAAAAATATCGTCATTCCTATACTGAGATATCGTCTTTACAGAATATTTTACAACTTTTTGTACACATTTTTCATCTCCGGAGACCTCAGATAGCATTTAACTTCCATCAAAAACACAATAGGGTTCATTTTCTGGCTATAACGCGTGCACGTGCTAAGTTAACAATAGGGATTTTTTCTTAAATATGATAAATCTATATACTAAGAATGAGACGTATCCATAATTGCTCTCTCGAGATATCGTGCTTACGAGCTAAGAGTCACAAAAGGTGCTTTTACACTAGATCCGGTGGAGCAGACACCGGATCTGATCGCCCGATGTTATCAGTATATCGAATTACATCTATGGCTTGGTCCTGGTGCATTGACACTTGTCTCGTACTCTGATCCTCCTTCGTGCTTCAGCGGAAGTGGCCTCCAAATGAATTATGAAATAGAAGCATACGCTTCACCGTTGATCTCGGGTCACCGTTGATCCTAGATCATTTACACTACAAGTTTTGATCGCCTGCGCGGGGTCTGATCCTCCCCTCTTACAAGGATCAAAATCAGGCGAGCAGATCCGGATCTGATCCGCACTTACACTACAGATTTGATCTCGGGCAGTGGATCTGACCCCGCTCAGGCGATCAGATCCGGATCTAGTGTAAAAGCATTCAAACACTCACACATACACATACACTATTACACTCGCCTGTAATTGCTTATAATTTTTTACCTTCGGCAAGGAATAAAAAACATAAAAGTTCGTCAGACACGAGGAGAGAAAAATTTGTGCCTGGGAGGGACGGGCAGGTTGAAATATCAGCGTGCAGTTCTCCTTTCGGCTATTGAAAGCAATTTAAGTTGAGACAGTCAGTTTGGGTATATTTACATTTGTAGAATTAAATTTAAAAAATGTAATGAGGTTTGGACGAGGTTTTCTCGTGACTTTCCTTTCAAAAGCATTACAACTTACAGTATATTATGGAGAGCAGCTTACATTCACTAAGAGGAATAGGCAAAATAAGGAACTCAGTGGCTATTAGCCTTAACAGACAGCAAGGCAAAAATCAAATATGCTGCCACCGAAAGTAGACAGATAAGTTCATTTTTACATGGCGAAAATGGTTATTTTTGCTTATAGAAGGCCTGTAGACATTTAGCCCAATCACATAATCACGGGCACCATGGATACAAGTAAAACACTGCTTTTACACCAAAACAAAGTACATTTTCTGAGAGAATTAGCAAAATTTCTCGCCTCTTCAATTGTATCATTTTCAGCTTATAAATTTTGTGATTTTATGTTATTTGTTATTTATTTGACTAACTTTGTTGCCAGATGTTGTGCTGTGGCAGAGTGGAAAAAGACGGTGGCATGTGAAGCGATGTAGCTTGGCAACCGGGGGTTCGGGGTTCGATCCCCGGCAGGGTCAAAGTAAGGTGGATTTTTCATCCCAGAGCAATCTACGGTTTTTCTATCTAAACTGGCTTTTCAAAAGAAATCATATTTGATATAAATTGTTGAGTTGGTTAGCCACCGACGTGAAGTTGTAATTTATAAGCCATATAGGCTTCTCTTACATTTTATGGTCAATTAGCGTTGTAAAACAATTGCTCTTCAAGGCCTGAATTATTGAAGATAGTTTTTAAGTCTTCATTTGAAGTCTCATAAAGGGAATTTTGTAATACAAATATATTCATGCCTTTGACCGTTTTACTCCATGCTTTATTTGTGTAGACTGACAGGTTATTCAAAAGATGTAGCGAATAACTTTATTCAGGACAAAATGCACACAGACTGGAATTTTCTTATTTATAACCATGAATAGTTCGTTCACCCAATCATCTCAACGTTCAAATGATGCACTATTCATCTTCTTCAGGGATACTATTCAATAGGCTATCCGGCTGTCCGGTGTAGGAATCCTGTAATGTGCAGAAACTGAGCCGTAAAACCTCATCTAACTCTAACCCTGCAATGTGTAAAATGTTTGGGAGATAGAGCTATAGAACCTTTTCCAAATAGCAATTACAATGGATTATGGGACGGACTTTTGGGACGCATCGTTTTCGTCAATGGCATTTTACTGTAGTGATAAAGGGGGCTTGTTAATGAGATTAACAGGGTTATGTTTTTGTATGATGAAAGATGTTATTCTCTGTCAGTGCTATGCAACGAAAACACAACGAAAACGTCCTATTAATCTTAACCAAGATGATAACGAGAATTATTTACACCTGAAACCAGAAGCCATACAAGCTGTTGTTCATACTAAATAAGACAGATTGAAATATATTGGACGAGTATTATATTTTCATACAGATTTGCCAAATGTTATTTTGACTACGCGTGTAACATGCAAATAATAGTAAAGTTATATGCCGATATAAGGCGGTTTCTTTGGCAGACTGCTCTCTTTCTGAATACTTGACTATATACACTTGACAACTCAAGTTTTGAAGTTGTTGAAGTAAAGACTTCGTCGTAATTAATTCCCTCTTGCCGTATTTTACACACGCTACATGATATGTCTCTATCTTCATGTGATGAATCTTTCAAGGCCATCAAGAGCTCAAATGTTTCTCATATCTCAACAAAAATCCTCACATTTAATGAAGTAATCCTCGATTCGGTAAGTACCAGATGTCTTTACTTTTAAAAAGCTACGAGTAAGCCTACTGGACAAAAGTATGCCCGGAAATATGATGAGCCAGACGAAGTTAAAACAGTCGACAGATGATTCGCCAAATGAAGATTTATATCTCATTAACTTATGTTGCGTTATGATTTATTCAAAGTAGCAGTTCCACGAGGCGTATAAGATGGACGATTTCTTGGTTTGTATTCCTACATTACAATCACGTATAATACATGTCACAGGCGTCCCCTCTTACCATTGCCTTGGCGGCTGCGCTACAACTTTTTAAATGATAATACTTCATCAACATTCCATGGATGAAGGAAATCTCTTGTATCAAATTTTAAACCACACATTGATTTCATGATATTTGAAAGAGTAGACTGAAAGGTTTGATTTTGAATAATACTCTCAGAAAGACTTCAGCATTTGAATTATCGACTGCAGATAATTCCGAGCCTTTCAACACACTGTAACAAACTACTTAAAGCTAAATTCAGAAGGTGATAATGATAGTGCAAAAGGTTTGAGGAATTTATTTGATTTATGGCTGGGTTTTATTTTAAACTTTTAAATTCTCCAGGTTAAGCAGCTGTAACCTGGTAACGAAGTGGGAGAAGAATAAAATCACGCGTTCCCAACATAGAGAAAGAAAAACATTTGAAAGATATCATAAGAGCAGAAGGATTTCAAAATGAATGTTAAGGATTCTTTAGAATCTGAAAGACATTAAACCCATCCGGCTTAATGGTTATTCTGAAGTTGCACGTATTTTAAAAAAGGGAAAAAACTTACTTTAAGTTAGACTGGATAGCGGAGATGGCATTGATGAAATGAATTTGATAGTTTGAAGGTTCGTGGTTCGATACCCTGCTGGGTCATCAAAGTGGATATTTAATTTCAGATGAGAATATAGCTTTAACATGTGTGTAAAACACTTTTCTTTTGGCCTTCGCAACTTTTGTGTCCATGATTATTTCAGTGAATTGACCTCTGGAACAATGCTCCTTTCATGCACACAGTACTAAGTGGTTGCTGCAAGGTTGATTCATCCCACAATTCTTAGTCCGATTGCGTAATCGTCATGTCACTCAAAGATGACTGACTCTAGTTCACATCAACCAGAGCTGTTCAACAGTACAATTGGCGATATCATCTCCACACAAACATTATGTAGGTGGATTTCCAGCTTAAAGGTATACATTCGTCACCCCAAAGTATATTTTTAGTGTGGGGTATCAACATTCGTGGTCGGTGACATGCTCTTTGATTTTACAGCAAAGACTGGAAATTCAAAAGAGGCAGAGTATCTCACATTCCACACGATGTTAGTGTGCTTGGATTACACATTAATGTCTTGCACGTTCACTAGGATATGACCTTAAGCAATAAAATAGGTTTGTGTCTGCACAAGGAGGAGCATTATACAGTTATAGGAGGCGCTACAAGTTGCATTGTTAGGAGAATTGGAAATATCTGGGATGAAAAGATTTGCCCTTTAAGTTATTTCAATGCCAACGTGATAGTCAAAACACGTTTAGAAAGTGACGATGTCATCATGGCCGTGCACAGCGCGGGGTAGCACGGAAAGTACCACCCCAGGAAATTTCAAGGTAAATTTTTATAAGATAAATTTTTTAACCTTTCGTCATTTAAAATTGCCGAAAAATGTCAAATTTAAAGGAGAATATCGTGTTTGCATTGTATCAATAAAGTACAGACAGGTAACGTAATACTATTATTATTAAGAACGGTGCTAATTCTGTTCAAAAGGCCTATTGACTTGGTTTACAAAATGCATGATTATTTTCACACCTGTTGAGGTTTACTTCACATCTAATGGTAAATGGTCACACTAAGAATTTCAGCACATCTGACTCACCACTAAAATGGCAATGGTAAGGAATTAATGATCAAAATCATTTATTACAAATTTGTGACCAGACACATCTTACCATTACGTAGTAATCATATGCAACCCCTATCCACAAAAACTACAATTTCTCACATTTTCGGTAACTATGGGAAGTGATACATTAGTAATGAGGCTTGTTAGAAGCATTGTCATGCAGGGATATCCTTCAACCTTTTCACAGGTGTGTCAGCTACTAGTTTAAAACACATAGGAGGGGCTTCATTTCCTTAGCTTCCTTTACTTGTCTTTTCGCTCGCCACTCGGACTAGTAAACCAAACGTTAGTGCAATCCTCAGCTCTTTTTCACTGCCGTTGGTCCCTATGTCTCTGCCAAAAAGAAACTTTACAAAAACTGTCACATATTTATAAAAAATTTGTGCTCCCATACAGTAGAAGCTGTTTGTCTTCATCTAAAAATATTATAAATTAAACTTCAATGTAACTGACATTATGCACTGCTATTACTGATTTAAAGGGGCTCATTGAGTTAACGTCAATTATTTTTGTGACGAGTTTAAAGGAAATCATTGCATGACAATGCTTCTAATTAGCCTCATTACTCATGTTTCTTTTCCTGCAGTTACTGAAAGAGTGAGAAATTGTATTGTTTTTGTGGAAAGGGATTGCATATGATTACTACGTAATGGTTAAGAGTGTCTGGTCACAAAGTTGTAATAAATGATTTTAATCATGAATTACCCCAAAACATTGCCATTTCAGTTGTAAGTCAGATGTGAAGAATCTTTTCGTTTGATCATTTACCATCAAGATGGGAGCAAACTTCAGTGGGTGTGAAAAACCATGAATTTTGTGAATCAACTCAAAAAGCCCCTTTAAAGGGGCATTACCTGTTTAAGAAACGGGAAATACATAACACAGCCTTGTCCGAAGTATTGGAATAACGTTTAAGCAGTCCATCCGAATAATAAAGATAAATAAAGATCCCTCACAGAAGTTTTTCTTCCAAATAGTGTTTGAATTGTTAAAAAATAACCACAAAAACTATGAAAATTGATAATGCTTGCACTGCAATC
>WURT03072301.1:0-13383 GCA_009936505.3 Holothuria glaberrima
TTCACATTGAGGACCAATGTTTTGTATTTCTTTATTTTTCATCATATTGTTTTGACCTTGGATTGATTAGGGTTGCTGTCTTGCCCGTAAGGCATGAAAGTTTTAAAAATTCCACCTCTCAGGATGCATAAACAGTATGAATATTTTCGAGTTTTGTTGCTTAAAATTGGTAGTAAATTTTAAAGAAAAAAAAAACATTGCCCTCCAATGTGAAGCCATGACATCACAGCTACTCTCTGGAAGTTCACTTTTGGTAGAAAATGTGTCGACTTCAATTGCTAATATCTCCAGAACCGAACATGGGAAGTGATTGAAAATTTCACAGAATGCTTAGAATATGTACCTCTTTAACATATCAAACTTAAATTTGGGTCTGGACTATTGTTTTAAACGAAACAATTTGGTAACAACTATTTGATATTAGGCTGTTCACGGTTACGTCACTGGTTGGCATTGGTTGACATAGAGCATGCGCAAAAACACATGCGTGTATGTTAGGTGTTGCGCGTGTAAACGCTTGTGAGATTGCAAGCAAAAAGTAGACGAATAGACCTGCATATGATGTCACAGGGCAGAAAGTGCTCCCTCCTTTGGAGGAAAAACGCGTATCGTTGCAAGTTACAACAACAAATGCAGACAGCTGATTTGTCAACCAATCATATACGCGCGTAATTCTACTACATTTGCGTGCGAAATCACGCCATTCGTGTACGTATGCTTCATTGTTTTCCTCCAAATTGATGTCAGTGTGACGTCAATGCATGAGGTCTATTGAAATCCACTTTGCATTGTGACGACGGTGTAAGCGCCCTGTAAACTCTTTTACCAACACACAGTTACGCCTTTGTTTGTGAATAATGACCGAGTCTGTTGGGGATTTGTAACACAGCGATAAGGATGTACAAGGAGATACAGAATTTGGAGAAAGATGTTGATAAATTGCTCGGGAACCAGGCAAGTGGTGGAAGGCAGACACCAGAGGCACCCGGACTGCAACACCCTTCCCATGGAGTCCAATGGTCAGCCTAAGGATAGTTATTGGTCATGAATATTACAGGTCACAGTCGCAGGAAGTCATATCGACATGTTTCCTCAAGAACATGCGCTTTAGGACATTATTTTTCCATCCTTGAGTCATGAGCGGATAATAGAGCTGTGTCGATATGTATGACGTCAGTAATAACTCGCGCTTGGAAAGAAATAAAACTCAAAAAAGGTAGTGTATAAAAGGATTGCTCGTGCATCATTGCATCCGCACATGCTGGGAGTTCTACGAAGCAGGACCATAGTGCAAGTTCTCATTAAAACATTTGATAATCCGCCCTTCAAACAGATCAACATCTGCACTTTTGCTGTCTGAGGCAATTTTAACATGTTCTTGAAGTAAACCATAGGAAATCTGATCTTGAATAGCAAATTATCTACGTTCCTTTACATTGCTACTGTTGTAGTAGTAGTTGCGTAACACATAAGCTTACATTACAAATGCGTGAGCCTCGAATGTAAGCCACTGGCACCGAAGTCATCATGGCGGCAGTCTGACTTAAGGGTGGACTCTCAAATGATGTTTCGGTGACATTTCCGTAAACCCATAGATAGGCTTGCATCAGTCGTTTTAAGCAACCAGTGCAGCCTTTCAAACTGGTGTAAAATGTTAATTGGCGACAGGAATATTCCACTTTGCTCCGTCCTTGCGATCAATGCAGATAAAATGATTGTTTGAGCAACACTGCCGCCGTATGAGCTGGAAGGTCTTAAAACCAGGACCATAGCACAAGTTCTCATTAATTGATAATCCGCCTTTAAAACAGACTGACTTCTGAACTTTCGCTGTCTGAGACAATTTTGAAAGGCTCTTGAAGTAAACCACGGGAAATCTGATCTTGGGTGGCGAATTATCTACGCTGCTACTGTTGGTTAGTTAGTTAGAAGGGGTTTAACGGCCCAGTTTCCAACCAATCGGTTCAATTCGAGTCGGCCACGGCCTTTTTTTCCAGTTGTGGCTCACTGGCTTAATTTCCCTTACTCTATTGCTTAGGCGGAGCATCACGCACAACGACAGAAGGTTCCACTACTGTTGGAGTAGTAGTGGGGTAATACACAGGCTTACACTCCAAACGCTTGAGCCTCGAGCGTAAGCCACTGACACCGAAGTAATATCTGACTTAAGGGTGGACACTCAAATGATGTTTCGGTGACATTTCCATAACACATAGGTAGATTTGCATCATCCGTTTCATGCGACCAATGGAACCTTTTGAACTTCATCAGGGCAACACGTTATTTGGCGACAGGAATATGCCAATTTTCTCTGACCTTACGATCAATGCAAATAGAAATGTTAGCAAATCGATGTCTGTATACAGGGAAACTTTTCCACTCATTTGTGGGTGGACATGGAAACGATTTTCAGTAGAAATGCTCTAAGCGATAATACTGTTATCTCGTTTTCTGCTCCAAAAATTAGCTCAAAGTCTCTCAGTTTCAACCATTATTTCACAGGCAATTAAATCCTGGTGAGACCTGTCTCTGAGTCAGCCTATTCTGCTGCCAGCGATGAGCGTAGCTAAAAACTGACAACAAGCTATATAGGTTATTACTACTCGATCATTTCGCAAGATTTTATCTGACATTCCATCAATATCTTCAAGTGATACTAATCAGTTCAAATGAAGGAATTCTACAGTTAGAGTTCCTAATCTGTCAGTTGCTAGGTCACTCTCAAAATTGTCCGTCAAAAACGGGCTTGGAAGTCATTACCTTAACAGTGAAAAGTATTTACACATTACTTCGCTCATTTTGTGATATGCTGCGGAGAAGGTATACTGCCACTTTTGTTTTACTATTTTGCCTCTCTTGTTAGACAAAATAATGTTAGAAAATGACACGTTTATAGGGCACTTTAAGATTGCCTTGTCAATCTTTTATAAAACGTCTTCTGAGATATATCCATTAAACTATCTCTTTTGTTCAATTATTATATTTATAAAATGAGTGCCTTAATTTGACAAAATTTAACTTATAATCTTTATTTTTATTTTCAACTTCCTTCGTTTTTTTTATTTATAAAAGAAATGGATTATTTAATCCGGTAATATTTTTCAAGGCTTATGTCATAAAAAATGTTTTTATCGTGAATAAATAATACCCCGCGAGCTCACCAATGGACGAGATCCCCTAGTTTTCTTACTAATGAAATTAAGAGAGGTTGTTCTGTTCTCCATATATTGTTATTTCACATAAACTTTTAAATGTGAAGTGTAACATAAGGAGCACGTTTGTCACTGATCAATCATGAAATGTATTACACCACTATATTTACAATAATGATCTATAGTTTAAGTTTCCGCAAGGATTCTTTAAAAGCATGCAAGCCGGGGTGCTAGGGGTGCAATCCTCCACCCCACACACACACACCAGTTCGGGCCATTTTCGCGCGTAATAAAGATACAGTCTTGGGAAATCGACCCACCCCCGCACCAAAATATCTCGTACGCCCATGGTTTTTTTCTTATTTAACTTTATCATTAACTTACCCTTCCCTCTCACTAGCGTAAATAGTTCGTGTCGCAATGGAGAACGGATCCTATTTATTTTGCCTCATTGTACAAAATCGTGACTTCCACTGTAAAATTACAACAAAAACGGAATCAGAACCAACGCAGCATCTACTTGGTATTATAACAGCTTTCGTGATTCAATTGATTTGCTTCGGATCCCTGTGGCACATGACTGATCTTTGGAGAAACTGTCGATTTTAGTACATTTCAAATCAATACGAGGCCTAATCGTAGAGTTGGCTTGCAGTACGAGGTTACTTCGCACCGTTGGGAGTAAAACGGTCACATTGGTTTTGCTCAAATGAACAAATAGAATGGAAAGATAAGAGAGGCTACGTGTATCATCGAATAGAGTTATGGCGACAGATAGCCGAACTTTACACGATGATGTTATGTTTTCATCGCAGAGATTTCTTCAAATTGTTTATCAAATAAATGTCGATTAATTACCCTTGATCAAAATCATTTACCGGTAAAAAGATGAAATGGTCACAAACAAATATACGTACGCTCAAACTAGGCATACTCCTTTACACAGAAAACACAAACTAGTCAGGATGGTGCCTCTACTGACTAATTTGACTGACTAGAATATAAATTAGTCGGTGGGTTAGTCAGTAATCAGAAACCAGTCAGTTGATAAGTCGGTGGTCACACGGACTAATCCACTGACCGACCATCCGCCAACTACTTTATGCTCTAGTCAGTCAAATTAGTCAGTAGGGGTACCATCCTGACTAGCTTTTGTTTTCAGTGATATATGTTCAGATAAAAATAGGAACAAACTATTGCGAGAGTTGATCATTCAATCATATTTGAAACATACATTTTCAAGTTTATCTAGAGTTTGTTATTTTGTAACGTGACGTCACTGCTGACGTTAATTTCCGTGAAGAAAACTTCTTGAAACGTGCTCAGAAATGATGAATTACTTCAGCCATTGTGTGGTAACCTTAAAAGTGCACTTCAAATATGTTACGACTAACTTTAAACCGATTCCGATCTCCAGTAAGCGCTCTTGCGGCCTTAGATCCCTTACTTCTAGGGTTTTACCATTCACCCTTGAAATATTTCTTCTCAAGGTCAGGTATCACCACCCCTCCTTTACTGTTGACGCTGTTAGAGATCCGGTCATACATTTGACTATATTTGGCTCGTTCAAACTTTAGAATGATTAATTTGGACTGAGATTAGTGAAATATTTCATCGTAGTTTGGTAGTGCCTACTTGATCAGCTTCTGGTATAATTTAAGCTGGACTTTTCCTAGAGTGCATGAAACAAGCTTTTCAAGGTTTTTTTTTCATTGCTATCCATTGTTCTCTATCTCGATTGCAGTAATTATTTCATGCAAATCGGTATTAAGTGGATGGCCGACATATTTTGCTTTCATTTCTGCAATATCTATAAAATTTTGCAAATAAATGAAAACCGCAAGGTAACTGTTAAAGGAGAGATGAAGGTTCCATCGAGGTATCATATGTATTTAAAGGACTGGTGACATGAAAATAACGTAGTTGGATGTTTGATGTTAAAGCATGAAAATTCCAAAAATAGCCGCAGTTTCAGTTAAAATCTATCAAATATTGACCATTTTACAGGGTAATTTCTATTTCAAACTTGTGTCATGAATAAACATGAGCTAAATACGCAAATATACAACATGGAAAGATGGAAATACCGTATATGGCTAATGTTAGCCTTTGTTTTTGTAACCTTCATTCCATGTACACTGGTAGCATTATAATCCCCTGAGGGGTTTATTATGAGAGTTAAAATTGTTTCCTTGAGAAATATTGATATCACTCACCACACTGTAAACTATCTGATCAGTAATTAAGAGATGATTTATATATATATATATATATGTAGAGTAAACAAAAGAAATCGAAACACTGTACAGCACTCCACATCATTCTTTTTGCATGGGCAATGAGTTACTTCAGAAACCATTAAACTTTGAAGATGTATGTTTTGAGAACGGTAAAAGATATTGAAATAATTCTAACGAATTTTTCATTGGAGGACTTAATTCTTTAACCGAGAAGTGAAACAGCTCTTTTAGGTGGCATCTCACTAGACCTTTAAGACAGACGACATACGGTTTGTGATCTTAAACTTGAACGGCCTTGACAGAATCATAGATGCTAACAATCTTACGCAGTGCATGCCAATCGAATATCGAGTTAGCAAATTACACATTTGTCAAGTAAACGAGACGTAACAGATAAAGTCTTCAAAAGAATTTGTAGCTTCCACAACTCAGAGGATGGAGTGGTTTGATTTCAATGCAAGTAAAAGCAGAGTCACCTAATGGCATCTGATTCACCGAGAGATCAGAGTGTGTAATTCGAGTTACCTCGACTGACAATGGGCAAGCTTTACAAGCTTTTTCGAGCACACATATCGTACATTAGTTTATTTGTTTACATGGTTATAACATGGAAATGCTACCTTCTTCCATGGTTATAATACCACAGATCCGGGATCCGGGTTACCTATACGATCCGGTTCCAATCGGTGTACGACTGATCCGGACTGGATTTAAATTTGTAATCGGGTAACAATGAAGGTTGCCGCGTGCATGCCCGGATTGAAAAGTAGCTTGCAGACTTCCAAAATAATTATTTCTCTAACCAGGAAATTGGTAATTTTGAAACACATTTCAAAGAGCTAGCTTATTTGTCACCCCAACCTTTGCTACATGTAACGAACTTAAAGGTGCTTTTGTAGTGTGCTGATTTCTAAAACAACCTTAACCATGGTTGTGTGTTTGTTTGTGCGAAGTGTGAGTTTGTTTTTAGGTAAGAATGAGGACCTAAACAATGGATTTCGGGTCCTCAGAAGCAAATTCAATAAATTTCCTACGTTCTCTGAATTTTAACAACAGTCTATTATTAAAGTTAGGGTTAAGGAAGCAAACACAAAGGAGATAACAATTAGGTCCTCAGTTTGTATGTAAAATCAACTTTTGTGTGTGTGTGTTTGTTTAAGTATGTGTATGAACTATTAACGCTATATGTCAAGTAGCGAGAAAAATCCTCATGCAGACTGCGCGATACGATACGATACGACAGTCTACGAGTGCGACGCGATGCAAAACGATGAAACTATCGCCAGGTCTTCCATACCTAAGGCGACATTTTCGTCATCTTTCAGCGGTAATCAATATTTCATCGATCGATAAGCCATGCTAACCAAGAGAGTGCAGTTCTTTCTCACGATTGGGCATAAGAAAGTGTGCTTGGTGACAGTTGGGTGAATGTTAAAATTAAGTTAACGCTTCTCGCACACTTTCGCGATGCCACATGAAATATAACGAGCTCTGACATCGCCTTTGAGCTCTTGTCATATCGTCCTTACCACGTACTAATCTCGTGATAAGCTCGTCATACATCGTAACACATCCTTAACAGATCGTGCTTGTTGGCGGACAGACGAAAATTTTTAAACATGTTCAAAAAATTTTTTGCGACATCTTGCCTCAGCGTGATCTTCACCTGTAATCGTGATACATCGTGTCGTGTTCGTGATACCCGTGTTTGGCACGTGTTGCTCGTGTATATAATGCACGTGATCATCTCGTAGAACGATTTTCGGTACGTACATAGTACGAAGTATTTACGAAGCGCAAGTTCAGTACGAGCTTTACACGAGGTTAGTACGCTGACAAGGAGCAGAATACATCCTTCACACGTCCTTGATGGAATTAAACTCGAGCGTACTTCAAGTTTATTGTGAGCTTATCTTTCGGTCATTACGTGCTTAACACGTGCTTATTGCGAGCTCATCTCAATGGCACGGGATTGTTCAAGTTTTACGTGTTACGTAAACGTCACTTCCCGTTCGATCCTTGAATAGACGCGTTCAAGGAACTTTGGAAACAAGGTCGGATCCATCCGCAGGGAGTTCTGGAATCCAGACCTATCCTCCCGCGCCATCTCCTGCATCAACGTTTCATAGAAGCTCTGCTCAGGCCGCCGAAGGAGTCACGTTCCCATTCATATCTCGTTTGCTTGGCATATGCGTTGCTCCTCCTCTCGCCTACGCCGCCGTCTTCGGATGAGCAAGGTGACCGCCGTAACGACCGTGACTACAGCAGTTCTGTATTGCAGGTCAGCGGTGAGCTGCAGGTCTGACTTGTTGCCGACGGTGTAGTGATTTTTGGCACACCCAAGGGTACTCCAGTTCTGGCCTGTTCCGGAGTGAAAGGTATCAAGATCGTGTACATTGTGATGTGGTCTCTTTAAGGTCGTAGGGAGCGTACTAAGCTTGTATTAAGGCCGTGTATTCTAACCGTGCATATACCGTGCTAGCCTTAAACAAAGTTCTTATTATATTCTTGGAGACCTTGTGTCTTACTCCTAGCATACCGTGAGATTACACGATCATCTTGGTGACTGTGATCAGTCAGAGCTTGTTATACAGTTATACATCGTGCTTAACGTCGCGAACGTGTGCGAGTAGCATTAATTTTATTCTGTCGTCGCATCAAGTCGCGTCGCATCGCTCGTTGTGAGAAAGGATGTAAGTACAAACATTGATTCCAACTTTATTAATGAATCATGCTGTGCCAAGTCGCGAGTTGTGGTGCCCAGTGTGAAAGGTCCTTAAAGCTACGAACATTTCCCATAGATGTTTAATTTCTCGTTTACTGTTGTGGGTATATTAGTAGGCTTATAACAGTATTACAGCCTAGGTAAAAATTAGTAGGCAACCATCTACTGGGCAATTAGCATGCCGCATATTCAAATTTCTTTGGCCATTTGCTACCTATATTTTGTTTACTAATTACATATATTTTTCTAATTCCTTACGCAATTTTGTAGCAAACAGTAGATGTCTAAACTACAGACAAAGGTATTATTAGTCTGTGAACGTTACTACATTAGCGCGCACAGGTACCCCACTGGAAAATGTATTTCGCAGTAGACACCGTAGGCACAAGGGTCGGACTTTTGGATAACGTGGATGCGCTTGATGTGGTGTATCTTCTGATGGGCAAAATCGACCTAAGCGTTTGATGACGGATCCAAAGCGTTGTCCTATGCTTTAAAGGGAAATATTGCGTTTGAGAGGCTTTTTACTTAACATGACCTCTTTTACATACGATCCGATCCCGTTCGATAAAAGAGAGGTAACTGGGAAAAGATTCTACCCAGTGAGCACTAATTAACAAGTAATTCTTTCTGTGACAGCTGACAAATTTGTTCACACAAACATATATGCATGCAAAACCACACCTCCGTTACCCTTGATTTGAAATCCACCAATCAAATCCTTTTTATTACGCTACGTCAGAGAATAACAGACACCTTCTACACTAAGTACAAAATGTTCGTAAATTACGAGGATTGTTACTACATTGTCTGAACTGAACTACAGTTAGTATACTAAGGGGTTTTTACCCGGACCTCCCTGGCATACTATTCACAAAGTTATAGTTACTGTAATTTGAATTGTAGCCTTTGGCCCTTAGTAAGTTGCTTCGCTTTCGAAATAGTAAGAATTAAAAGAGAGTCCTGGTGCGTAACTGCTGCTATTGGTTTAGGCCCTAGTAGGAAACAAAATGTTTTACGAACCTGTTATGCTAAGTCGCAAAAACATTATATTCAAGTCTTCAGTACATTAAGTAAAACCATCCTGTGAGTAATGCTCACTGTGTGAGAGGTAAACAGCATGGTGAACCAGGAAGATGGCACTGCATCTCCCTGGGTAAACTGCAATATCCCACAGTACAGCACAGGCCGTAAGGAAACTGCTATGGTAGCTCGTTGTGAGCATGAAACACAGGGTAAGCAAGGTCAACACGTCTTGCTTAATGATTAGAAATACGACCCCATGTAAGTAACCGCTCTTACTAAATGAATATGCAGCAATACAAAACGATGCGATGTAAGCGAGGCTTATCGTTCGATAATGAGCCGGTTCGATGAAGAGATTGTTACTTCCTTTTCTCCACATTTCGCGAGATTAGTGTTGATATGTTGCAAGCTATTTGTGATTCATGTTTGGAGAGGGGAAGAGACCACGATGAGATTACATTGGTGTCATTTTATGAAATCTTTTCAAACGCAATATTTCCCTTTAAAATATATATGTGGTATTTCTATGACGTCATTGCTTGCGTTGGTAAACATTAAATTCTATCAATAAATAATGCCGATGATCGATGTGACTGCATTAGAAAAACGATGACAAGAGAAAGTATGAGCAGTCACTGTGCAGTTTTTCTGTGCCACAGTGGATCTGATCGCGACTTTGTTAGGTTCCACCTGCACTGAGATTTAAAGCAACTTTAATTGTTTTCGAAAGTAGAACCACTGATTGACACATGCATCAACGAGCTTTTGCAAAAGAGTGTATACATTTTAAAGAACATCCTGGCTATTTGCCATCCATTTCCTATTAAGAAAAAGGTGCAATATCAATCGCCTTACGAGTTGTTAATTCGGTGTGAGTTCATGAACCCTTACTCGAAATCCATGTATAGGCCATATATGGAAGTTTATATCTGGCCCATATCTGGTCCAGATATGGAACTTGTATCTGGCTTCAACAAAATTGGGCAGATATAACTTGATGTAATATTAAGGCCATATATGGCCCATATTTAATTGTATATGGCTCAATTTTTATATGGGACAGATATGGTACATATTCCATATATGGCCCATACATGGATTTCGAGTAAGGGTTCATGAACTCACACCGAATTAACAACTCGTAAGGCGATTGATATTGTGTGTTCCATATATGGCAAATCCATATATGTGCTTTAAGGGGAATTTATATATGGCCCATATCTGGTCCAGATATGGAATTTGTATCTGGCTTTAACAAACCTTGGGTAGATATAATTTAATATAACATAAAGGCCATATATGGCCCATATAAAATCGTATATTGTTCAATTTTTATATGGGACAGATATGGTACATACATGGCAAACCCATACATGTGCCATATAGGAAATTTATGTATGGCCCATATCTGATTCAGATATGGGATTTGTATCTACATGCATCTAGAAAACGTGGACTTCAAAACCGACAAACTCCCCAACTCTTAAGAATTGCCTACTTTGTGAATTGTTTGCATGTGCGTCACGGGCATCCTTAAAGAGCCATGCAAAAAACTGTGGTTTGAATACATTTAGGCTTCACATCTGCCACTGGTTCTCGCGATCTTATGGAGTGTCTGTGACCCTTTATCTACAAAGGATAACTGGCACAGCTCGTGAAACTTTTCGTGACGAAAAGGCAAGATCATTTTATATTCAAGTACGGTGGTAAGAAACAGAGAACTACACAGGAAATGAGATTCAGCCTCCAGTTATTGTTTGTCTAATATGTCTCAATTGACCGAAACCCCACTTGACCCGGTTCTCGAAAATAACATCTTAATAGAGAGTCAATATATACCTGACTCCTTGGACTCATCATATTCTATTGAGTCTTAACAGGTTTATGTTGTATTTAGCGCATCGATGCATCAATGAAAAAATAATTCATCAAGGCACGTTAATTTTCGTGACTCAATTTAGTCGCATGAATTTGCGAGGGTGAATGAGGGAGCCGTTGGAGACCATGATGCCAAAAGTTTGGGCATCATTTAAGAGTGATGTAGACACTACCATATGCTGGTAGGCAGACTGGCCGTTTTGGAGATCAAAGTTAGGGTAACTTGGGGTCGTTTTACATTTGTCATGGATATGTGACCCTTTCTCTTGTTGATTACCTACCTTTTGCTAAAAGCAACAAGTCTGCCCCTGGTTTTAATAGCAAATGAGGTGAAGGTTGCAGTGTACGCAAAGCTGTAGAATAGGAGGGATTTAGCCACTGTTTGCCTTACTTCGTGCAGCTATTAATTAATATTCATGTCTTCGGGAGTATTATGATCTTATCGTTAAAATTTCTATGGTAAAGATGTACAAGTATGCGCAGAGCCTAATAGGTTTATTTGATATCTGCCATGTCAAGGGTTACCTGCACCAAAGGGGATCTTCAAGGATTAAGAGGCCGCAATACATACCAAAATTTTGTGTGCGGCAATGAATGAAGAAATAATTGGTTGGAGATTCTTTTCACATTCATCAAACAAGTGGATCATGTGCAAGTAATTGCTTTTAACCAAAGATTGGCCCGATAAATTGGCCCGATAAATTGGCCCGATAAATTGGCCCGATAAATTGGCCCGATAAATTGGCCGTGAGCGTTGTGATCAAGTGTTTATCACACTCGTATATCTTCCAAATGGTGTTTGCTGCGCCCTAAGTAAACCACCTAAATCATAATTTGAACACTTTTGATTTTATACTAATCTAACTTGTTCCATAGAGTGGGAGATGGTAAATGGTGAAGATGAATGGTGGTAAGGGTTGCATGAAACTTAGGAACAATAATGTTCCTGAGTTGCCCTACAGGAAGTATGCCTAATTTGTAGTACATGTATCTGAAATAGGTGCAAAAATATCATATATTATCATTTGTTTTACAACAGGACTAACTAAAAATATCGTTTTGTTGCTATTGAAAAGTGTTCTGGTTTGGTCTATTGCTTGTGGTGACCACAATGGTAAACGTGTTTTATCCATAAAATCCTTCGTGGAATCTAGGTAGAAGCCGACTTTTCAGCTTCTCAACACTATTATAATCCTCTTCACTATATGCTTGCAAGCATCTACAAGCAAAAACAAAAGAAAGTAAAAAACAAACTAACAAACAAAGAAAAAACACAAAGTTATATTAGGCTGTTCACGGTTACGTCACTGGTTGGCATTGGTTGGCATAGAGCATGCGCAAGAACACATGCGTGTATGTTCGGTGTTGCGCGTGTTAACGCTTGTGCGATTGCACGCAGAAAGTAGACGAATTAGAATCTACTTTGCATTGTGACGACAGTGTAAGCGCCTAACAAAGTCTTTTACCGACACGCAGTGACGTCTTTGTTTGTAAACAGTGAATGAGTCTATAGAACTTGTTTAATGCTGCTATGCCAATAATATTAATGTAAAGAAATGAATATAAATACTAGTTCGGATCAGGGGTATCTCCTATATCTTAAGTAATAAGAGTTTGCATAAGTTTCATTTGTAGCATCTCTCTCGTGTTTTCCAATATCAGACATTGAAATCTATTTCAAAGTACAGTAAGTGCAAGCCTCTGTACCGTTGCAGAACACAATGTGTAGGCCTGATAAAAGTGAAGTGTTTTGAACGAGTTTATTGAGCTCGAATGAATTAGCTGTCTACTGTTACCTGTACAATTTTAAGTTGCCAGAGAGTAGATGAGATTTGATGATAATAAGGGCAATGTTTTATTTGCTTCAACAAGATGAAAGGGAAGATATGGGCCTAGGAGGCGAAAGTTGCCTTTTCAAGAGGCGTAGCACCATACGTGTTCTTAACAGTCAATATTTAATATGTCTAAATCAAATTCAGTTCAAACATATTTTATATGCACATTTTGGTATTTATTAAGGGAAGGCATATGGCATGCATTAAGGGCATATGAAGGACCCAGCAATGTACTTAAAAACCCGTTGCCGACCGTCTAGAAACCTAGATGATCACAGAAAAGGAGAAAGAGATGATTCTAAGAGAACCTTCCGAAAGATAGTAGCTACAGGGCACGAAGAAAGTAACAGAGAAAGGAGAAAGGGGGAGAAAGAGATAACAGGAAAGAAAGATAAAGGAAAAACGATGAAGGATCGAAGCAGTATAAAATAGGGGCAATGAAATCTGAAAATTAAAGGGGCTCATTGAGTTGACATCGATTATTTTTGTGACAAGTTTGAAGGAAATCATTGTATGACAATGCTTCT
>WURT03072312.1:0-13383 GCA_009936505.3 Holothuria glaberrima
CTAACTAACTAACTAACTACATACATACATACATACATACATACATACATACATACATACATACATACATACATACATACATACATATATCTGGAAGGATGATAAACCGTTACGCCGCGGTTTTACGAACTCACTTTCCGTTTTGCCAAATACTCGAGTGTGATCCGGTTAAAATATAATAGGAATTGAAGGGTAGCTTTAGCATTGGAGAGGCAACCATTTTATTTTGGTAAATCTCATCTCAACCACAAATCCGTTCGTATGTCTTAGCTTTAGGTGCACATGCGCAAAAGCCCGGAACTAGAGTAGAAACGTAATTCGCTTCCTAGAGAGATTCGCCTCTTGTTGTATAGTGTGATGGGTTGGTTGAAAAGTCGGCAGCAGAATGAATATGCTTGCAAAGGAAGAGTGGTTAGCTGTTCAGTGGCAAAAGTAGAGAAGAAGTAGCAAAGTACTGTATCTCGCTTAGCAATAATTGGTCTTATATACACGCACTTCCCCATTATTCCCCCTTTCTTAACGCACTATTTATTTGATCAAGAAATCATGTGGCACCAATATTGTGACCCTGCATCTTCGTTTCATACAATTTTCAGGGGCTTCAATCTGTACTTGCTTACAAGTTCAAACCTGTTAAGTTTGCTATTGGATTCCCTAAGATAAGACTGTTCCTGGTTTTCGTTTTTTTATGGGGTACAACGAAAAGTTTCAGAGCGCTCCCATTTAAACAAGTTTATGAGAGGGCGCTCAATAAATATTGTCACGGGAGCAGTTACAAAACCGAGACTTACTCTGTTACGTTCATTTCTCCCATAATGAGGGTGTTCTATTATTGCAATGCACGCCGAGAAGAGCTGAATTTTTGATGTAGCAACCACAGCGTTGTCTATAGTAATTTGAAGTAGCATACCTAATTTTGGTGTTTTAATCGTGGATTTCGATATCAATTGCAGGATAAACAATTTCACTTCGTAAGAAAGTTTTCTCGCAGAAGTAAATAGTGAATAGACTTAAAAGGTCGCATGGGATAACATTTTGTTGTAGACGGTAAAGAAAACAGTCACACAGTACGTAGGTATTTATGTGAAAACAAGCGGGGAATCGTTCTATGTACAGCAACATTTTCGTCACGGCATGTATTGCGACACTCACAGACACACGCTTAAAAGTTAAAGTAAACTAAGAACTCCAAAACTTTTAATTAAATATCTACACAGTATTACTGCAAAAATTATACAAATCTTGTGTAATAAAAAAAATACAAATTAATAATGTAGAAATCATCCTTTTCTCGACCACTTACACAAAATGAATCTAATTTTTAACTTTTACATTAATTATGTGCAAAATTTTACATGAAAGTTCTGGGGTTCTTCTTTCCGACTTAATTGTTCTGAGAGAAGTCGTTATAGTTTACCGTACTCATCTGAACTTTGAAGGTAAGGAATCAAAGTCAGGACACTTCTGCAGGCCAAATGAATAACGCTCAGAGTACGAGAGAGTATATACCCAGGTAACACAATAAAGTTTTTAAAACGTGTAAAGTGGTGTTATAAAACGTTTTATTACACCACCGTGACGTTTTAAAAACGTTTTGTGTTACCTGGGTAATACAATCTAAAGCATGTAAAGGATATCTTTTAATCAATGAGTATCTGAACAAACATTTATAAGTATATAAGTATATTAAGTCTTTTACACTGCAGACAGCTGCGTACCTTCAAATTGTAAAATATGTCTCATATTAAAAATAAACTGAATACACAAAGCTCGTTGATAACCATCATAAGATATTCTCTGTATGATGCAAACAAGCGGAAGAAGACATTATAATATCCACAAATATTTACACCCCAACCTAACCCAGCTCCCCTCCGAAAAAAATAAATAAAAAAAAACAAATTTATACCTTAAAAAAAATTTAATTGTACATCAAATTTTATTAGTTTATCACCTCTTTGAAAAGTATGGGACCATATCCAAAACGTCTCTCTCGTCAAAATTGCCTAAAACTAGGTGCTTTGCATGCCTGTTGGATAGGTGGCCCTTTGTAATCTACCGGTGTGACACCGGCATAACTAACTTTGCAAAAGGGGGACAAAAGGCATATACACTATACCTGTTATACATGTAAAATGTATATTTTAAGCCCTAAAAGTGCAAAAATATTTAAATTTTAAGACTGTTCAAACGTTGCTGGATAATTCTCCACGTGGTTTTTAAAATTTTCCTTTTCTAGGTTTTCATCCCCTGCTTCCTCCTTCCCCCTTTTCATCCTTTCTCATCTTTCTTTTCTTTCCTTCCTTCTTCATATGTAGGCTATGTGGGTGTAACGTCTCTCGGCCTCGTGGCTATGCACCTGCTTCCAATGCGTATCTCGTGCCATCGCGCGTTACCCCTATTATTAATTTTCCCACTACTATCTATATTTTGAAGTTGCGGAGTTACAAAAAAATCATCGTTGTAGATTTATGTACCCCCAGTCCCGCCCCCTGTATTACACTTACTCAATCTACCACTTCTGTATATCTAAAATGACGTAACATTGTATGCGGTTATGACGTCATTTTCGAAACTACTAGAGTGCTGCTCATGTTCTTGTCTTCTTTTTCGTCTTCGCCAGGCACCAAAAGTGAAAACGAAACAAGGAAGGCCACAACTGCATGTTATAACAGACACACATATTACTAGAATGGCCCAAGTCGGTAAATCGGAAAAGATGCCATTTTTTCTGTCGGTGGGTTTTTCATATAAATCGTCCACAAAAGCAATGGTTATTTCGACCTCAATACACCCGGCTTTGTTTTTTGCTCTACAAAAGTAGGTCCCTGAATTATTTCTTTGAGGGTTTTCAAATAGTAAGTTCCCATCATTTGACACTAAAAGTGTCGTGTCTTCATCCATCGATGACCACGTAATGTTAAGAGTAGTATCCAGGTTTTTCAAAGGACATTGAATTTCAGTAGTTTTCCCAACATGTTCCACTAAATGAACGTTTTGAATACCTTCTGGAGGGCACTGGAAATCCTCAGGGCCTAGTTCCGCGATCAAGTCTTTCATCGCAACATATGATGGATTTTTACACAGTGTAGTATCTATATCAATGTTTACTTCATTGACCCATATATTAAACCAACGTAAGTGACAGTCACATTGAAAGAGATTGCCATCTAAATTTAAATATTCTGTTTGGTTTGGGAATACATCCTCCGGAAGAGATGTAAGTTCGTTGTATCCAAAGTTAATGCTCTTGAGTGCTCCGGTATTATGGAAAATTTCAGCACGTAACTCGGTAATTGAATTGTTCCAAAACGATAAACGTCGCAACTTTGTAAAAGTGGCGTCTATAATTTTTAATGGAATATCGGAAATAAAGTTTGATTCGAGGCTAAGATACTCCAAACTAACCGTCAATTGCTTTATTGCGTCAGGTATCTGAGTCAAATCGGCTTCATCGATGACCAGGTGTGTTAAACCCGCAGTGTGGCAGAAAGCTCCTTCGGAAATGAATAGGGATGGGTTATGCGACAAATGTAACCATTTCAACGAATTAAGACCAAAGAAGGTATTTGTTGTGATAGTCTGTATCATATTGTGAGAAATGTAAAGTCTCTCCAAGGTTGGTAAAGATCTAAATGTTTCATCTGGAATGACGGTGATATCATTCCAGGATAGGTACAAACGACGCAAGGAAACAAGTCCACGAAAAGTGTTTGGGCCTATCGATTGAATTCTGTTATAGTAAAGATTCAAAACTTCAAGTTTCGAAAGATTTGTGAGAGAGTTATCTTCGATCCTTTCAATCAAATTTTTAGCCAGAGTTAATTCCCGGAGATTAATTAAACCATTTAATGAATACGTATGCAGGATTTCAAGTTGATTTAGGTCCAGATGAAGACTTTCAAGATGAATAAATTTGTTCAAGTCTGTTTCTGTTAATATTTGAAGTTTATTAGATTGTAGATAAAGCTTTTTAAGGTGAATAAAGTGGCTGATATTAGCTACGGTAAGGGATGAAATCTGGTTTCCTCTCAGATCTAAAATTCTGACATCATGTGGTATCTTTGCTGGTGCTATTGTTAAGTATCTCAGGTAGCTGCAATCCACGCGCGGTTCGGTACGAGAACTTATTGGACCGTCGCAGTCATAACATCGACACCCGGAGGGACATCCATTGGAAGGCAAGAGACAGGCGAATGAGATAAACAAGGAAAACACTAACTCCATCTCCTTTCCACTGTTTCCAGCCAGGGCACCAGTTGAGATTGTCTGAAGTGAAAAAAGAGAACGGGACTAAGAAATTACAAAAAATTAACTGCCAAATCGAACACCACAAAATTCTTGTATTTACGTTCTTTTAACAACATAAAAATTAATGAACCAGGCAGTAACATGACATGGAGTGAAGGGAGAAGACTGAGGTAACAGTAAAATAGCTACCATATGCCCCTCCATTTCTTGTAACTGTAGCAACGTTAGAGATTAGCTACATTCTGTGATTACCGAGAGCTCTACATTTTATTGTGTGCATCCGTCGGAGAGCTGTTAATTAGGAGCAGATACAACGCCACCAGCTTTTTGTTATACGGGTTAACTTTCCAAAGGTATAGTAATCCGTTGAAAATCTCCTCAATGAAGTTTCTGCCAGACTTTCACTGAATTAAAAGGTTAATACAAAGCCCTGTGTCGTGTACTTTATCTAGAAACTGGGCTACGTGATGATTTTACCAACTTGATAATTAGCAGACGTTAGAAATCTAATAAGCCGTTGCGTCGTTAGACACTTAGTAAATTATAGATAAGTACATTAATTTGGTTTATATCAAAAGGGGAAAAATAATTTTATGTCTCATTATTTGAAAAAAAAAACCCCAGAACTATCTACGTGTAACGCGGTAACAAAATTCAGAATAGGCTAAGCCTTTTGCCCTTTGGCACATGATCAGTTAGAAACTTGGAATGTAAATCTATATTGATTCATTTGAATAAAACGGCATTTCGAGTTTTCCAAAACCTGGCCTTGTATCGTCCCCTCTATTTAACAAAAAGGATTTATCTACTCAAGAGACTTGTTTAGTAATTACTTAATGTGAATGATGAAAGGCAGGTGATAAAAATCAAATTGAATTTTTTATAAAACGAAAGAAATTCATCTCTAATCAAAAAGTGTTTGAAGTTTGGAGTGTAAAGCGAAGAAAAATTGATAAAATGCCTTCAGAACGCTCTTTTCCCGCAAGCTTCGTGCCCAATTTATACGTGTTTGTTCAATAGTGCAAACAGCTGAGCACCGTATAAGCACCCTCGACACCGTATCCCGCAAGTGGTATTATGAGTATCAAAGTGGCCCATCGCAGGAAAAAGGTTCCACATCCCTGTCTTACAAGGTCACATCCTTCCAAATGGAACTCCCGTTACCAGTGGCGTAGCTAGGATTTTTCCAGGGGCAAGATCTAAAAATTTCCGAATTTTCATCTGAAAATTTCCGAATTTTTTCTTCTTATATACTAAAACCCAAGTTGAATGGTTTACATTTCCCAAAGCATATTACACCTACACAGTATTATACATATGGATATGCATTTATGTTACACGTACTACGCATACAATTGTGAATGTAGGCCCTAAGCTCATTTTACCACTAGGGCTCTGTAGGGACGTATAAGTTTGTAATAATCGCCTAGCGAAGCGAGGCGCGAATTCTTTTACTTCTATTTGAAATTGAAGCCTCCAAATCCTTTTATTTACCCAATTGTGTTGTACTAACTTAATGTTTTTTGTTAATTTTTTATGTCGGGAAGATAATTATCTTTAAAGCGTTTTCCATGTCAATAATTAGTATCAAGGAATTATTGACAATTTATTGTGATCCGTAAAGTGCAGATCATAGTAAAAATTATTTAGGGCGGCCTGATACAGTGACCAAAATCTTAAAAATTGTTTTCACACATTATCTTCACTGAGTAGGAGAAGAAAATGATATTTATAAATAATTACCATATAATGTCTTATAGAGATAAATTCTATTAAACAATTAAGTTTCATCACATGTCGAGCGTAGGCAAGGCAAAGAAATATTTGACATATTTCACTACATTTTGCTATATTTTGCCATATTTTGCCATATATAAGAATTATTAGAGGCCGCACGTAGTGAGACAAAGAAAAACATATATTTTACAAAATTCTGCCATAATTTGCTAAATATAATCTTTGGCAGATGCCGAGCAGAGCGAGGCAAAGAAAAATTTGATATATTTTGCTATATTTAAGAAAAATTTGATATATTTTGCTATATTTAAGAAAAAATTGATATATTTTGCTATATTTTGCCATGTATAAGTTCTATTAGATGCCGGGCGTAGCGAGGCTAAGAAAAAAATCGATATATTTTATTACATTTTGCTATAATTTCCTAAATATAAGGTTTATTAGATGCCGAGCACAGCGAGGCAAAGAAAAATTTGATATTTTTCACTACATTTTGCTATATTTTTCGGAAATTTTATAATGTTTGGCTTTGTTTCGGATATTTGAAAATTTCCGAACCAGGGAGCGACCGCCGCCTCTGCCCCCTGTAGCTACGCCACTGCTTGTTACGTTAACATCAAATCTTCAAGAAAAGGGACGTATTTATTTTCTCCTATCGGCCATGAAGTGTAGATGATGTAAACTCATTAGCCTAAATCACACCAAGTTCACCCTACCAGCCTACCTTTCGACTAATTTCACTTTTTGGTCCATTCTCACAATTTCTACGTTGCTGATTGGAGAGGTATTGTAAGCCCTATTAGGCTATTCACGGTTACGTCACTGGTTGGCATTGGTTGGCATAGAGCATGCGCAAGAACACATGCGTGTATTTTAGGTGTTTCGCGTGGAAACGCTTGTGCGATTGCACGCAAAAAAACAGACGAATTGGAATCTACTTTGCACTGTGACGACAGTGTAAGCGAGCCCTATAAACTCTTTTACCGACACGCAGTGACGTCTTTGTAAACAATGAATGAGTCTATACGTTTTAATTACGACCATTCGTGACTGAAATGCTATTCAATGTCTTATCAAAACTATTGAGGCCGGTTTATACTTCCAAATTTTCACGCGCTATAAAGCTATAAAGTCTAAAAGAACTATATATGGACAGAATTCCTTGCTTTTCCGGGCTAATCACGGACATAGCTCAGAGTTGTACACAGTCAACTTTCATAGCTTCATAGCGCTATACTGAAATATGAGTACGCCATTAGCAATATAAATCCTTAACGCTGTTTTGAAGAAGCAGGCATATATAAACTACTGATTCAAAAACTTTATTTCTTTACATTTCTATATTTCTTTATCTTCTGTTTTTACTAAATTCTATACATTTCCAACATTTTGTACTTCTAGTTCTTCTATCTTCATGCTTTTTATGAGATTTTCACTTCTCAGGAGATTTCATTTTTCCCGAACTTTAATTTCATTCAAAGTGCAATTTTCATATTTCTGGGCTCCAATGGATGTCGGCAGATGTCTTGTCAGCCTTACGGGTTAAGCTAACTTAATACTGGTTTTTTGTTCTTATCAATATGTTAACTCTCTCTTGTACTATATGCTATTGTGAATTGTCAAAACAAATTGAGTGCAAAAGACTAAGTGTTCAAAGTTTGAAAATTTAATAGCTTCCTTCTTTATATTTCTTTCTCTTTTTCTGTACGGGTAATTGTATATTAACTTGTGTATAAAAATATTTGAAAGTGTATACATGTTCTTGCTTAGAAATAGTTTTTTTTATTTAAAAACAAAAAAGTAGGGTCACTGGAGATTAATTTATGGGAGATATCAATACCTCACATTAAACTGAAACAATCATCCACGGCGGCAGTTCTTTATTCTTTATTTTGATGGTAATCCTAATCTTTTTGCACGTAAACCCCTCTTCATTTAATTCTGTTAACGTCATTGATGCTTATGAAAGATGCCTACAGTTAAATACTTTCCTTTGCCTTTAAAGCCAATGATTTTGTAAAAGATACATTCTAGCCAACCCTGGCCCTTTTTTAAGAATTTTTTAGTGGGGGCATTTGACAAAAGGGACCATCTTAGCGGAGGGCCACCATTGATTGGCGCGTACTTTACGAAGAAATTTTTCAGAAAAATGCTTGTCCAGCAGTGACGTACTCAAGATTTTGCTCACGGGGGCCATGCATTATGTTGTGTGATCGCTGGCGGAGGGGGGGGGGCAGGTGTACCCCTCCACTTTGGAAATTTTTGAAATATTGGGTGTCCTTACATGCAATCTGGCGCCACATAATTATGCTACCTTACAAAATTTGAAGTTAAACTTGTGTTAAAAAATTTATGTATTTTTAGGAACCAAAAAAAAAAAAAATCGGCATCAATTTTGAAAATTTTGGAAAAATTAGGTGTCCTTACATGCATTCAGGTGCCACACATGCTATCCTTTGAAGCAAAACTTGTATTAAAAAGTTTACGTATTTTTAGGAACTAAATTGTTGATTGGTTTAATTTGTAAACGTGCGTATTATGTTGCAGTTTTTATTACTATAGGGGTGTCCTTGTATTAACGTAAAACTGAGGGAGATCGGTCGAAAGTTCGGGTGTTTCCTCGGAGGTAGGACTATGTCAAGCGATAAGGGATAGCAGGTCAACTGTCATAGTGAACATAAAAGTAAAATAATGCAGCGGTAATGGTAATGGCATAAGTAAATGTTACTCAAAATTTTACCAACCTCCTACCCCAAAAAGTGGGGGAGTGATACTGAGTAATGATTCTGTAGAAAGGGGTTCTCAAAAAGAATCATAGGACGGCTCCTTCTGAAGTTCCGGTAGGACTGTGGATGTTTTAAAAATGTAAGTTATCTCGAAAAAACAATAGTTGCGAAAGATTCTTTACTCCTGTAAGCTTTAATAGACAGTGAGGACCTTCTTTCTTCTCAATGATGTAAAGGCAAGTAATTGTTTGACTACGTTCAGGGGTGAGATACTTTTTGAAGGTGTTGTTCCATATCTTTTGAAATCCCGAACTTTATCCCTTTGCCAAGTAGGGCTGTCGTGTGCTTTTATCAATCAAGGATGAGAAATTGTGTGTCGTTGCAGCCACTGTGAGAACAAGGTCCAATCAGGGAGTTGTTATTTGGAACTCCCTGGTCCAATTGCGTCTGAAACAGGGTATTAAATTGCAACAGGGAGTTGTAATTTGATTGCGCAACATTCCCACATCCTTAATGGAATGTACTGGTCAAAAATACAACTAAACTCTTGAATAGTTGTGCAATATTGTAGCTCTGTATTTTTTTGGTCTGTACAAGCTTTTGGCATCTTAATAGGTTGCCTGTTCCACAGGGGCTTAAAAAAATAATCCAGCAGTCCAGTTTCTTTTTTGAGCTTCTGGCCAGTAAATTTCAAGTGACTTAATTAGGAGATAAGCAAACGTTCCATAATAAGATATAGTTTCCCGTGTGGTCTAGTGGCTAGGATTCGGCGCTCTCACCGCCGCGGCCCGGGTTCGATTCCCGGCACGGGAAATTGATTTTTTTGGATTTCAAAGCCTCCTAGGTCAGAGTAGAATGTTGTCAATAATCATGGGTATGAAGAATCCATGAGTATTCAAATTGGTGTTTTTTTTCAAGTATGTTTTTCATTTTTCAATTATGACTTTCTTTTAAATTGAATGTAAATAGTGTACATGTGGTTCTGAACGGAAATAAAAGTTTTCTTTCAAAAAAAAAAAAATAATCATGGGTATGTTAATACTGTTCATGTCGAGAGCCCTATAATTTACTGTTAATGGCATAGTGTAATGGTGCAGGCCTAGATATGTTTCTGCTTCCAAAAGGAGGTTTCTGTTCAAGACATTTGCTTTACCTTTTAACCAATGTATATAGTGTATTATGTGTTCATTAACGGAAATTAAGTTTTCCCTTCAAAAAAAAAAAAAAAAAAAAAATCATGGGTTTGCATTTGATCCCGTGTTAGCAGTATCTTGAATGCTGCACATGTTGTAAAGCTATGTCACAGCTGACATGCATATTTTCTTAATTTGCAAAATTATTGAAATTAGGAAGTGATAGTAATTTACATTAACTCATCAAAAGCTTGTTTTATATTTGCCGTTTCCGTAATTATTTCGTTTTATGGTGGCTACAAATTTTGTGAAAGTTATTAGCCTACAACAAAAATGAATCAAATTGTAAGTACTTGTTAATATTCTATTTAAAATTCAATCTTTGTAGATGTGTATATGTTTAACTATAGGATAAACTTTTCCTTCAAAACAAAAATCATGGGTTTGCTAAAGTTTTGGCCATTGGTACCCCAAGGAACGTGGGTAAGTGGGCCGGAGGTTCACCGCCCCTGATTTAGAACATTCTCGCATCTCTGTTAAAAGTTCTTTTAAAACACGACTTTTGCCCCTCCGAGTTCTCCTCTGCACTGATTCTACTGTATAATTGAACACTGACTGGTTGTGCCTTCAGAACTTCAGCCAAATCATGTTTGATCAGACATCAAGACAGCTTTGAATTAAAAATTATCGCATTTTACATTAATCCTCACACGCTGGGTAAGTATGGACTTTAGCGACTATCGCGATCATCGGTGGTTATATAATGCTTCAGTGAATTTATCAAATGTTAAAATAAAAAAAAATTGATACATGAAAATGCAATGGAGTAACTTCATGGAGCAACTTACAACTTATACATTAACAGCAATTTTTTTAGGAGGCATCTTTTAGCAAAAGAAAGTCCTTAGTATTCTACGCGCCAAATGATGATGGCTCCCCTTTTAGGCAGTATGACATTTTATATTTTTCTTTATCATACATTAGAATCTCCCCTATTAAGGGAGCTGCATACTAGCCTTAAACTAAATTGAACCATGACGCCTCGCGTACTATTAATTCACATGACCAAAGGTCGAATGACCTAGTAAACCTAGGATGAATCCTGAAATTATCACGAAATACATACTTGACAATTAAGGAGAAATTTTGTAATAGTATATATATGTACAACTTCTTCAACGATATATAACATTTGTGACATAGCACACGATTTCGTCCAAATTTAGAATTCTTATTATTTTATCTCGAATAACATGTTATTTTTGGAAGATTGGCAGACAGTAACAATTAGCCCTACTATACAGTAGTTTACTTCTAGCTCCTCCTCCAGTTTAAATCAACCCCCCTGTCTAGTACAATTGTAAGACAAACCCACAGTAGCCTACACTGATTTTAAATTGCGCAAGCCAATATTGTCAAACACAGTGTGCTTGAGTCTAATTGGGAACACAACAGACTGTACAAGTCACTGCTGACCAACCAGAGTGAAACTGTATTGTTTGAATGAATGTCAATCAAAGTACAGTTATCAACTGTATTTAGAACTCTATATGACTATTCCTAAATATGTTTGGTCAGGAAGTTACTTCCAGAAGGAGAGCCATATACCCTTTAAAGACAGGAATTTCTCGTCAAAGGTCTTTGCTAATTTGTGTTTTCTACCACCAAGGTGTTAAAAGAGTTTCCCTTCGATTCACCAAATAGACAAAAGTTAAAAGCCCACCCGTTCATATATAAGTTAAATTTTTTTTATCTCATTATGTGAAGTTATGTTTATATTATTAATTTGTTTTTGTTGGCAAAGAAATGATAATGTATTGTTGTTATGTATTCTTGAAAAGTCAAATGTATATCCTGGAGAAAATTCCACCTAGCTAATGGGTATTTGGTGTCAGGTTTTAACTGGTACCGTACCTGACAGAACCAGAACTCATTGGCTGAAAACTAGTTGCGGTTTTCTTTATTTATTCAGTAAGCTAGCTTAAACCTACAAAAATACCGTTAAATCAATGTTTACTGTCTTTTGTGGTTACATTAGGTAAAGTCAAAGATGTTATTGGGTTAGTATACCATTTACAAGACAAATAACAGTACTTACCTTCAGTACTTAAATGTTGTAGTTATGGGCTAGTTTTGTTCAAGTGTCGGTCGGCACGAAAAACTAATCGTTCCTCTCTTCAAGAAATCTGACATTTCTAATCTGTCCCACAGTTTATCTGCCATATATTCAACCTTTTTACGTAATGATACTATTATTGAGAATCATACGTTCACAGTATACAGCGAAACCGACCGTGCTGAAAAATCCCCCTCATTGGCTGACCTGTTGTTATCTAGTATTACTTCCGATAAAACTTTCAGTGTTCCTTCTTATTTAGTAAGAGTTCAAGTAAAGGACTCGCTGGTCTGACCCATTGACTAATATTTGAACCGACTTTAAAATGTGCGTAAGTTCAGTAGCTTTCTGCCGAAACTTGAAGTTTGTTCTCTTCAGAAAGTCACCAGTATGTTGTTTTGCAAGCTTGTAGAATATAATTGTACTGCTTACCCATTATAAGCTTCCTTTATAACTGTGAGGGTGCCAAAGTCTGTAATCCAATCCGCTGGTTCAGTCTGTACAAAATGCTATGGATTTTACATGGTCAATAAAAATGTGGGTTTATATACATATTGTTATAGACTATACATATGTACACGTTGTAGGTGTGCCTATTTGTAGTGTTTACCCAGATTCACTCTGTCTCAAAAGCCATCAGAAGAGCCTATGTAGTACCGAAATAAATTTTTGTGTTCTTTACAGATCGTCAGACAAACATGGCCAAGAAGGATGTGAAAAATATGGTGTTTACAACAGGAAGCATTGGTGCTTCCTTTTTTATTTGTATTGAATTCAAATGCAAACACTGCTTACCTACTGAAATATTTAAAGGTGGATGGTCTGAGCATACAAACTTTTGAACGAGGCTATGCATGGCGTATACATTGCCTTATAGTCGATGTCTCAGGTAGGCATATGAACTTTATTTTTTCTGAAAGAGCTAGCGTCAGGTGGTTTGTCTATCCATGATGGTAATAAAGAGATATGCACCCTTAAAACAAAAGAGTGAAATTCACTCCAAAAAGAGTGAATTAAGGGACCACTCCAAAGCAAGAGTGAATTTCACCCAGAGTGGAGTGAAAATTAACTTCATATAGAGCGATATTTCATTCCATATGTATGGAGTGTCGCTCTATTTAGAGTGAATTTTCACTCCACTCCGGGTGAAATTCACTCTTCCTTTGGAGTGGTCCCTTAATTCGCTCTTTTTGAAGTGAATTTCACACTTCTGTTTTTAGAGTGCACAACTTTGCAAAGGACTTGACACTTGAATACGGATTAACTATCGAAAACAAACATGTGTAATGAGCGGCTGTGAATAATTGGTAACACCGAAAGTATGTTACGTATATCAGGCAAACAAAGGCTAAGTTCAAAGATGTAACAAGATTAAGATATATATATATATATAAATATATATATATATATATATAATAAT
>WURT03072333.1:0-13382 GCA_009936505.3 Holothuria glaberrima
TATATATATAGGACAAATATAAATAAACACACAAGAATGGAGTACCTTCCAAGACTTCCAGTTTATCATTTTATAAATCCCGACGTATATATATATATATATATATAAATATATATATATATAAGTTCAAATCGTGATTTCAGTGGTCCTTTTACTGCCTGTACGCCTTGAAGATAGTTTAATGCTTCTTTCTAATACCCAAAATTTTGAAAACGGCCTAGAATTTTGGGGGCTTTGCCCTGACTCCTACCTGTGTGTTGCCTCTGGGACTGATCTAAGACTGCCTGCCTCCTACAGTTGCTTCGTGCTACGCCCTTCATTTTTTTCCTGTCGGTATTTCTTCCCCTTAGTAGGCAAAACATGTCACTCCATCTCAAAATCAGAATGCCATGGCAACCATCCTGATCGGAATTTACGCACACTCGGGTCAGGTAGGACTGGGATACACCCCTCGCTATCGTTTCATGTAGAGGAAGTATAATTATTATGTGGAAAATGGCTGATTTGGTCATTGTACGCGACTATTGGCCTTCAATTTTATTCAGAATGTAGCCCATAGTTAACGTATTCCCGTAGGCATCACTCGTTCGAATGTAAAATGACGTCAAACCTTATTGGCGTCGTAGCTCGATTATTAGCCCACAAACAACGAATAAAATTTTCTTTTCAATATTATGAATCACACATACGGTAAAGAAATTTTCTTCAAAGAATAACTTTAATAGATTTGGTTGCGTTCGAGTATGAACACAGCTTCTATGCACCCACCCATAAAAAGGTGAAGTTCTCTTATCACCCTTTTTTAAGAAGGAAGCCTTACGATAAGGTTTCAGCACTTGGCGGTTAGTAAGATTAAATCTTGATAAAAGTGCCAAGGGGAACAGAACATTGTGTCGATATTTATTTCATGTAATGGTTTTTCCAAAACACCGGAGTTCTCACACTTTTCTCTTACTGTTACCTCATTCGATAGAATGAGTTGAGGTTTCAGAAATGATTCATAGTAATAGCGCCACCTATTGTTGAACACCACTCAGGAGTGGTCGATGAGTTATAGTCGATGATCGATTGTGTGTCATGGACGTGCACATGAATAACACCTCTTGTTATGAGATGTTCATTTTATAGTATAGATTTTTAAATTAGCAAGCACGTGTTACAAAATTGCCATTTTCTGAACTCAAACAGAAAAGTCTTTTGCTAAGCTTGAAAGTCACGCAAATTAAAGAGATTCATCAAACTAGAGTAGAAACAGAGCATGTAATTATTACGTCACTTCTTTCGTGAGTGTGCATAAGGAAGGATGTGATATTATTTCACTAAGGTTAAATTGTGGGAATTACTTAGGAAGATGTTTCAAGCTTTCAGTGATGAAGGCTGCATGATGAGTGTCAGTGAGAGATACTTAAATTCACACAAGTGCGTGATTTAGAGGTCGCTGCTAATAGAGGCTGTAAAAGAAGGCAGAAGAGACGTGAGCAGTGGCGAAGCATCCAGGGGGTCGTTCGCCCTCTGACAGACTCAAATCGCCTGTCGGCGCCCTTTTTAGGTTTTTACTGTACTGAGGCATTGCCTACAGGCCATTCTCACCCCTCTGACCGAATTCCCCAGCTCCGCCACTGCATGAGTGGACTCTGCTCAAAACTTTGGTTGAGGGTGCATGGAAACCTTGTGTTCAGTGGCTTTCATACATGGCTATCCAAAAAGTAACGAACACACAGTGCCCCTTTGTCGAAGCTACTTTGTTTTCAAAGTCCCCTCGACTCTCTGGCGAAGAGCCATGGGGCGAAACCAAACGTCGTAGGTATACGAGGCCGAGGGGCAGGGCGGAGTGCCCCACCCCCCCAAAAATTCTGAGGTCAAAAATTCGGGCAGGAAACGACAAAATTGCGGGCACAGAACAGGTGAAAATCCGGCAGAGATGAAGTAAAAGTGAAAATTGCCCGAACATTCTACTGAGTTTCCGAATTTTTGATCGAATGCCCGAAAAATGTGTAAAAGTTTTCGCGCGCATCTAGTGGTCTGGTGGTCTATTTTATGCACCAGAACTGTAACGAAATTCGGGTAACATTTGAGATTCGGGCAAAAAATTTTCTGCCCCCCAATTGGAAGAGTCCCGTACGCCTATGCCAAACGTTACTTCCGAAGGAGTTCTGCTCCCCCAAAGGAGTTACGTCCTCTAGGGGACAACAAACTTAACTGATCACCTTCTCGATCTTCAGACCTCTACATCAAGAGTATGGCATGCGTCGTCCCGTTCTTGACTGGCTGAAAAGACGGATCCCCTGAATTCATTCTTTCTGACGGCAGTTTGCAAATCAAAGTGTATGTCAGAGAGATAAATAGATAGTTCCTTCTCAGCTCTATCTAAAAGAGTGAAATTCTACCAAATACAACTACAGTGACTACTCCTTGTTATCGAGTGAAATTCCTTTCTTCCCCAAGTGACATTTTCACCCATTTAGAGTTAATTTCCACTCCGAGCAGAGTAACATATATGCTTTTACTCGATAAAAGATGGTAACTATGGTTTCAAGTTTCAAGTTTATTTCTGTACCATTATCACATACACCAAAGTACATTACTTTCCAAGGTAATTAAACATAAATCAATAGTGCATTAAACTGAAGAAGAAACAGAACCTTAAAGGGAAAATATGCTTTTGTTTTACAGAAATTTTTCATACTTTTAAACCAACATTAATAGTTACAAAATGATAGGAAATTTAAAATAAGGCAGTACAGTCTGAGCTTTCTTTTCAAGAAATAAGGCTCTCAAAGGAAGAAATTCGGTTATTTGTGGCACAGAAATAATTTGTTCTGACCCAAACTTTAAAAATTCAAATGATGCAACATCTGTTACTTTTGTAATGCATAATATTTTGAGGGGATGAAGCTATTGCTAGAGTTTAATGGTGAGACTGAATGGTTTTGTAATAGTTATAGGTATTTTCTTGGTGTGCCATGTTAGTGCATTTTAAACACAATATTTCCCTCTAAGAAAGTAATGATAAAGTACTTTGTAATTGTAATAATCAGAAGTAACACAGATTACTAAAATGTGATGGGGGTAGAGGAACCAGAATAAGCAGAGCATGTCAAGTCCGATCCCTTGTATGGTCAATCGTTCAAGAGTTAAATTCACTCTTACATTAAGATATTTGATTTGATTTAATAATTACGAGGCTTCTAGTAAGCAAGCAGACATAAGAAGACAGTATAGGAGCAAAGCCGTGATATTAATTACATAACCGTCCCCGGACAACCTGCCCATCCGTATATTTACCCAAGATGAATGCTAATGCTGTAGTGTGACGGTCAGTAATGTTCGTCAGTGGTGGAGAATTGTCCGGGACCTACATATTGCAAATAGTGAAGGAACCTTATATGGCTACGGTCAAATTTCGTATGTCTCGTACATACTTTGTGTCAGGCTAGTGATATATGACTGCAGAAAAAAATACTGGTTGTTTACGGACAGGCGTCAAATCTATGGGACTCTGCAAAAGGCCATATGCTTATGCGCAATGGGTAAGTGGCTTTAGCCCTACAAGGTTTCCTGATCGAAGCCAGCTTTGGCTAGAATCTGCAGAAATTTATCTAAATATCTGACGTGAGAAATTTCAAGTAAAAGAAAAAGTATACTATTGTTACGGCCCGCAGCCTTCCTGGTTCCCAGTGCAGACCCTGCACACCAAGACTGACCGCAGAACGTATACTTTAAAACCGGCTGCGACATCCACCATGAGTTAAGCTATGAAACAATACAACAACAAATACATGAGAGTTTTCTATGTGAACAAAGCAGGCTTCTAGCCTGCTGTATTAAGCTTAACTTGGGTTGCTAATGACGATACTATGCGATACATTGAAATGGGCTTACATGCACACACAATATGAGTTTGGCTAAACACCTTAACCTCCATCCCTGTGGCCACGAGAGTTAACTACCATATAGGCCTAATAACAATATGCTTAGGCTCTTCCAGTAATTTAGTAAAGTATGAGCCCAAATGTCCTACTCCTAGGCCTAACGTACGTACGCACTGGCTACTGATCAGTTTCCGCTTGAACTCGAAGGGCTGTGTTTCTCGCTAATACTTCAGTGGTCTGGTCGCGAAACTGCTGCAGTTTCTTGATTTGATACTATGCTTGGGACTTCTTAGAAAATATGCGGGACTAGACGGTTCCTTGGGCTTTAGTTAACCTCGATCGGCTCACTCAGTTTACCATACTGACTGTAGAGGGTGAGTTGACTATGAATGCATCTTCAGTGGATAGGCTTGGAGCCTAGCATAGGTAATACGACGGGGACGACATGGCACTGTATTCGAGGTGCACTGGGCAATTACGTTACTGAACCGTTAGACGATAGAGTGTTACAGAGTCACTGTTAGGAGCAAGGTTCCTGCCGGAATCTGGATACTCTACCTCCATTTGATCGGGTGGTGAAACTCTCAGTCTGGAGAATGGATTGTAGGCCCACCTACGTTTACTCTTAAATATTCTGAGCCCAGGAAACAGGACAGTTAACGGCCATCTTTAGTTAAATGGAGAACACGTGAGGTTTCTTGTCGGGGACCAAGTCGTAGCTAAAACTCTCTGTGTCGCTTCCGGAGAGCCGCGAACAGCACTTGCTTCCAGCTCCCGCTGCACAGAATCACGTGACAACCGCTTCTAGAACTTTCTCTGACTGTTCTGTCCAATAGGAAGCTGCTCTATATGAATAGTCAACATATTATACATGAAAATGAATGTCAACATGAATAACTAGCAGTTACAGGGTAAATGAATATGTAAAATCCTTGCAACGCATTACATCAAATTACAGTAAATAGTTTCTGACAATTCTTTACTCTGGAAGAAGTGATTCACGTCACACTATGCATCCAAGATTTGCACATAGGAAGATATGACTAGGGCCTACAGATTTTTTTATTGAGACGAATTATTTAATGCAATAGCATGGCCTTATTAGGTTCCACTTTCATAACACATTGATAGGCAAAGGAAAGAATAGAAGGGCCTAGGACTTATTGCATTGGTCCACGAAACATAATGGGAGCTGTGAATGTATAAATGTGTAGGAGAGACACGTCAAGATACAAGAGGGTACTTTATGAAGTAGGTAGCGTATCACTGGCATCTCGGAATCTGGGCTACCTTGCGGGGCAGACTGTTTCCTCAGCACCTTTAAGGCTTCCCAAGAACAAAGAATGCGCCCAAAAGACTGTTACGTAGGCAACCTCTGATGGATCATGTGTAGTATCTGTTCTTTTCAGCTAGTCTAAGACGGATTCAAGCATGGCAGACCCGTGATGTAGAGGCCTGAAGGTCAAGAAGTTCATATAAGTCTTGGAGTCCCTCTGGGACATAGCTCCTTTGGAGAGCAGAACTTCCTCGGGAGTAACATTTGGTTTTCACTCCTCGGCTCTTCGCCAGAGAGTCTGCGGGACTTTGGAAAAGTACTTCATATAGGGGAGGGTATCACTGATGTCGTTAAACCCGGAACACTCCTCCATATTGACTTATTTGAAATAAAACGAACATTAAGTGTTAGATCTTGCCTTACGAGCCGGGGTTCTGGGGCTGCAAACCTCCGGAATGGGCAGGCACAACCCGTTCCTCTGTCAGACTTTGGAAAATAGGGCAATTTTCTTGGATAATAAAGTCTTTTTCGGGCAAAACTGCTCAGCCCCTAAAAGAAAACATTCCGTGCGCCTATAAATTTTATTACTCCTTAATGTTGACATTAAGCGTGAGGAACACTTCTTTCTGGTTCTATCATACGATCAGCAGTTCTGTAATCAGCTCATCTTGACACGAACATCGCATTTTCTATCGGTTAAAAATAAGATTCTCTCCATTTCTCACAGATAAAGTTTTTGCATTTGTCAAGATTTATCCCAGTTTCAGAGTAGATTTGCTGTTGTCTAGCTTCAAACTGAGACTCAACTCTTAACTCTTACCGTGACAGCAAAGGGAAATTAAACTGAAGGTTCATAGTGCACAAGATTAAAACACAACCTTGATCACACTGGTGTTACTATATGGGCACATCTTGATATTTGTTTTGTACATTCTGTCAGAATTTTTACTTTTCATGTGTAATTAAAGTGAGATGAACAGTTATGTGGTTAATACGTATAATTAGCTGTAATTAGCTCATCATTGTATTTCTCAATTTGACTCTCAATCTTTCGTTTTCAAAATAGGTTCGCTCTTACTGGTAGTTCTGAGTTTAGTGTGGTATAACTATGCCTTGAGCAGTAATCTAGCTGTTACCTCGAGTTATCTTAGGTAACCTTTTAACAAGTTGGGTCAGGCGCGGAAGTGGAAACTTTTGTATCAAACCAGGCCTAAAGATCACTAGTCTAGATGGTCTACTTTCAGTGACACAGATTAAGCAAGACTGTAAATATCACAAAAGTGCAGCCAGACGCGTGACCAGAGACTTAAACAGGAAACAGGATTTTCAGAAGCCTCTAAGCTTATGGAAAGACATTTAACTAGATGTGGAAGATGTTTGTTTTGAAGTTTACCCTAATTGGCGGTCAACTATGAAATGAATCTTGCCTAATAGTAGACTTTTTGCTCTGAAATCAACATTTTGACGTTTTGGGGCTCAATTAAAGGGCTGTCCCCGACTCTCTTCATACACTTATGTCCAGGGGAGGAAGAAAATTCCTTTCCCCGACTAAAGCCATTTCTCCCGACTTTTCTTAAGGTTTTTATAAATAGCCCGACTGAGTACCATAGGCAGGACGATAGACCATCTACATTGCGGGCACCATTGCCCGTAGTTTCATATGGCAGAAGGGACATTTGAGGAAAATATTCCCATTTTCTGGCCAAAACGGTTGTAATTACAGAGCCTTATGATGACAGCGCACGATGTTCTTTCCGAGCATAAGCATCCTATCTTTATACTTTGTCAACTTACCACCAGTACAAACGTTGTGGTGGCTCTTCTCTGGGTGGTTGATAGTTAGGCTACAACTGGTGCATGGTCGCAGTGTACAACTGTAAAGATAAATATCATCTACCTTGGGTCATTTCCCTCAAACTGCCTGATGAAGGCGACAAACATTTTCCAGACAGTAATTATGGTTATAAAAATGGAAAATCTTACATCTGTCCACTTGAACAAGGTGTCTTTGGAAACAATCTGTTTTCCCAATCAAATTTCAGTCACAAGCATAAGCAGTGTATACCTCTCAAAGCAGATAGTCTCTGACAGTGCAAAGGCAAATGTTTGTCAATCTGTGTCAATCCTCAACCCCATGCAGCTATCTTAAGTTAAACAGATGTTCTGTACTCGTCGCAGTTGCGATAAACGTATACGGGGAGGTGGTCCCTTAGTGTGGGTAAGGAGGATAAGCAAACTTCGAACAGACTATTTTCCATCTCTTCTCTGCACATGAAAAAGGGTGTGAGACTTGCCATGACTTAGCAGGTGAGATAAACTTGTTTTCTTGACGCCGAGCGCCCTCTCTACGGGCTACTGACTCCAGTTGACTTGTCCTTTCCATGTTCATACTACACAAAAATAATGCGAATTCTTCAAAATTTCAAATCTTCCTTCTAGAGGCAATTTTAAAGTTAAAACAACGGATGAACAGCGGATTCAAAATGAAGCAAGGTATAGGAGACATAAATGTCCACCATGAAAGATTCTTCCATGAACTACAAATGTAACCCTTAATCTTTAGAAAGTAGCACTGTCATATCAATAGGTACAACGACCGACTCTAACCACACCAGAGCCTTTAATAAGATAGATAACCTCTCTGTCTCTCTTCAATAATGAAATCGATGCCCTTACTCTCTGTCTCACTGATTGTAACTTGCAGTTTCGATTAAAATTGAGCAATTTGCATTTCTGTTCGTTTCTAAGTTCTAAACTGGGTGAATTGAGGCCAGACAACTAAACGCTTGACACACTCTCGACTTAAGGATATGTACTACCGATGAGGCAGTCTGGACTCGTAAGAAAACAGTTAATCTAGTTCTTTTTCCTGAGACAATTGAATTTCTAAATCTAGCGAACGAATTAATTGGGTCCATGTTCATCGATTCACATCTAACGTTTTGCATAGACATTGGTCCATTATCTGATTTCAACCTTGGGGAATTTTTGTAGGTTGCGTCGTAAGGGAATCGGCCATCTACTTGTCCACTCTTACATTAACCAGCACTGAGTCAACTGGCTCGAGTCGCAGGCTTGACCTGATGGGATAGTTGCTTGCAACTTCTTGTTCTGACATTCAGTCTTCTGAAAAAGAAACGAAAAGAAAAGGTAAAAGGCCTGCTATCCAAAACAGGTATAGCCATGGGAAACTGGGAAAGACCTGGTGGATGACAGATGCAACGTATTGATGTCACCATGATTCACTTTTTTATGATCTCGTCTATGATGACGACGATGATGATGAAGGCCATGACGACGATTAAAAAGTAACGATGATGTGCGCGATGATGATGATGATGATGACGACGACGACGACGACGACAAGGGCAATGTTAATGATAATGGTATTGACGATGATACTGATTTTGATGAGAATTATAATGGAAGTGAAGATAGTTAGGCCTATGTAATGCGACAAAGTCGATGGCATCGGCAAGCACAAAACCGACTGTAACCTACATGTCAATATTAAGTGATAAAGAGGACGCCTACTGAAGAAATGATGATGTTCATAAATGACATGCAGAGAACGTTTGGGCAACAGTTTCTGATTCTTAAGGTATTTGAAGAGATTTAAAGACTTTCAATCGACAGCAAAGTGAGTGTTTTATTCTTGTCCACAAATGTAATATTGTCCTATCTTGTAAAAAGTCATTACACCCCTTACTAAGCTTAAATCCATTTCCAAGTTGCACTGTATGACGATAAAGTGTCCGACCTGCATTTAAAAGATTCCCCAATCAAATTCGTTAGGAACCACCTAAAAATTCTGGTGAATTAATATTATCCTTCGGCATGGCTCGGTTCGCAGTGATAATGAGGTGGTATGGAACGGGTGATCTAAAATTTAGTTTGTGGTTGTCTCATTTAGGGAGTGGTCCACCTCAGGTCTCTGGTCGGCTAAGCTGTCGAGCAGTGGTGTCTAACAAGGTTCCTCAACCCCTCCTGGCCCTTGGGAACGTGAAAAAAGACATTGATGCACTCTCATTCGTCTGATGCGGACGTTACATAGTCCCGGGGCTGGATTGGGAGCGATTAGTACACCTCTGCCTTGTTACCATTTGAGCACCAGTTGAAAATAGAAAACGAAGCTTGCCGGTTTCCATCGGGGATCAATCCGGTTAAAGATTATCGACGAGATCTCTCGCTGTCACGATGTTTTTTTCATTGTCAAGATGACGCCCTCGTTATCCTTTGTGAACAGCACATTAATGAAAGCAATTTAAACAATGACATGTGGTATTTGTGTTATTTGCCTTTTTTGCAACTTTGACTAAAATTTCCCTCAAAATATCTCTTGTCATAGTAGATATAACGTCTCCTTGTTGGTCACGTACTCACATTTCCCTCAGAATAATCGTCTTCACAAAACCACTTTGCAAACTCGTGTAAAATACCAACCTCTGCTCGTTTCAACGAAATGACAAAAACCGTCCCGCTAATGGACAAAACGGCTACAAATGTAAAACCATAAATAAATGATAACTAAACCCGACGGCTGAGTGGATATACAGGTCTTAAATAATTAACAGCTATTCAACAAAATACGAACAGTTCGATGATTACATCGGTCTTTGCTCTGCCCCATTAAAACAATCAATTATTGTCATCGCTTCTCTTCTTGGTTTTCTCCAAGAGAAATCTTCGGATTACTTCGCAAATAACATTTGCAAAACAATCGTAGCAAGTGTTAAGCTCGCTATTGATTTTGGTTTGCACACTCCCCTTCGTATACTTCGTATACTAACGTAGTTCAAGCAGTAAATGAAGCCGAGATCATTATATATATATATATATATATATATATAGCCTACACACGCTGCCACGCTTCTAGAATTTGCTGGTTTGGCTCCGAATCTCAGGTACACGAGGCATAGTGCGCTTGAAAGGAAGGAGAGGGAGGGGGTTGACAGGGATAGAGGAAAAGGGACACGGGACAGAATGTCGAACCTTATTTGCCACCAATTTCGCACATAAGGGTCAACCTCAATCGAAAAGTACGGGACATTAATGGACGGAAAATAATGATGATAATAAAAAACAGTGTAGAATTATAAGTGGATGTTGTCCTCAACCTTGAAAAACGGGGGATGGGGCGGAGTTGTTGTTAATTCCCCACCAGTTGATGTCCATGGCTGCACAGGCCTTCTTAAAAGTGTTTGCTTTTACTTCAGTCCTTACATTTGAAGAGAGGCATTCTTTCAAAACATTTTAAAAGATGAAGACAAGTATATATATATATATATATATATATACATTCACTATTCCCAAAAGAAAAAAACTCTGTTTTTACATTAGAAACGTGTTGAAAAGGAAACGTAAAAATGCACCGTGGCATCTAGCGTCATCATCTTACTTTCATTTTGAATGAGTACTTTTCCCTTTTTGACTAAAAAGCTTTGATAACTCGCACTTAGTGCATTTGGCCATTTTACTTGTTGTAGAATGGTCTGTTCAGACATCCATTTACATTATTAACCGATAAAATATCATCTTTATCGTTTATGTCACAAAAACGACGCTTTCTTTATAACCCTTAGGAGATTAAATTCACAGAAACATTTGTTGCAAGGTTTGCAAAGATTTATCAATTTTTATTCCGGTGAGAGGGACCTTAATCAGAAGTGATTGAAAGGGAGCCATTTACCACAACATATAGCTCTAGTTGTTGCTAGCTTTATGTTTACAAACAGTTTCAAGTGGCATGATTTCAACTTAGCCTAGATAAAAGGCATGTAATTCCAGGATGAAATGTGATGCAACTATATAACAATTAGTTGCAAACTGCACAGCAATCTAGCAACGTGGCAAAACAAACATTTAGGCCCTAAGTGATAAAATATCGCGATAATTGAAGGATATAATACGGTAATTAGGCTTGCCTATATGCATTGCGAAAGGCAATTGTATACTAGCATAATGGTACCACCTCATTTCCATATATACCATCTGATTTAAGTTAACTGTAAAAACAAGAAATGTATTCGACAAAGATCAAGGATTATCGAGCACCTGTTACTTACAAATTTGATATGATCGGGACTCAAATTATGTACCAAGTTGTACGGAATTACTTTCAATTATAGTGCTAGACACTTTTACAAGAAATCTGAATGAATTTTCACCAGAAAATAGCATACACTTTGCCAGTGGCGGAGGAAGGGAATTCGGTCAGAGGGGCGAGAATGGCCTGTAGGGGCGCTTCGAAGTAGAGCAAAGGCATTCTTTCAGAGGGGACGAGAATGGCCTGTATGGGCAATTCGAAGTCGTCAAATACCCTATGCCTCAATACGGTAAAAACCTAAAAAGGGCGCCGACGGGCGTTTGAGTCCGTCAGGGGGGCACCTCCCCCTCTGACCATATGGTAGCTAGGGGCGTATCCAGGACTATTTATGGGGGCTAAAACAGGTGCGTAGCTAGGAATTTGTCATGGGGGAGCGAAGTGGAAGTTTTTACGAGGGAGCGAAGCGACCGAGCACGCTTGCCCGCGAGGGGGGAGGGGGTGGGAGGGGGTGTCCCCCTCCCGCGGTGTGAAATTTTTTGGTTTTTTTAATATGAAAATATGTGATTTGGTGCATAATTTTTAAGGTATTTTGTATACATAAGGAGACATATTATGTATTTTATGAATTATTTTGTAGGAATAACCATATAGAAATGAAATACGCGTATATAGTGCTTGCAAATAATTTATCATTTTTCAAGTATGCAGAATCACATAAAAGCTTCAAGCAAGTGCAAGGTGTTGGTTTTGTACACAGGCCTACCACTAGATACCATGTGTGCCTGATATGGTAGGCCTACAATTTATCCCCTTACGGTATCGGTAGAGTTGGCAAGTATGCTGTCAGTGCTCCGATGGGTTGGCGTGGAGTGCGAAAAAATTTTGGTCCCAAATCGCTGGAATCCTCCCAGATCGCTGGAAATGGCACTTCCCAGGCCTATTTACCGCATATAAATAGGTGAAACACTAGTTATATTGTAAAAAAAAAATACCCAAATTTTGGTCAAGGGGGGGGCTCCCTCGCAAAAACTTCCACTTCGCTCACCCATTGGCTACGCGCCTGGGCTAAACTATGCCCGACACTATCTAAGCGGAGTGCCACCAGGAGTTGGCGCGAAGCGAATTGAGAAAATTTTGACAAAACTGCCTCCCAGATTGCAGGAAATGGCACTTTCCAGGTATTTTAAGTTGCGTTTAACCATTCCAATTTTTGATATCTGATGTTTTAGAAATTTACAAGTGCGAACATTTTATACAATAAATTACAATTTTGAGAGAATAATTTTGATTTCAAATTGTTTTAAGAGCTCTTTTTAGTGTGTTGTTTTAACTGCGTGGGTAAGCTTTTTTCTACTGGGTGGGGCTGAAAGTTGTTTCGGACCACCGTCCTGGGGAGGGGTCTAAAGGGAGGGGGTGTCCCCTCCCCTTTGAGAGATTTTTGTTAATTTAATGTTGGTTAAATGCAAAATGGTGCTATCTTTGAGACATTTTTGGAGCTAATCATGTATGGCTGGAAAATGTCCATAATTTAGTGAATTCTAATTTTTGGGTGAAAGAGGAGATTATTCTAAGAGAAGAATACGTTGTCAACAAATCTCCTGAAGCCCCCTCTTTTTGGCTACTTTACTGCCTTCTTTAATTTGGGATAGTTCTGTATGACAAAATACGTGTGTGGAGTCCACAGAAATATTCTTTGACTATTACCAAAATTTTCCTTTGCTTCTTTTTACATTGTAAAAGGGTATCTAAGGCTGGCAGATACCTGTATGGGTCCTTCCGGAGGCTCTGGATCAATTACATAAAATGGGGAAATGCCATAATGCTTGCAGTGGCATAGCCAGGATTTTTCTGTTTGCCATGCAGTATGTTGTATGATTGCCGGCTTGGGGGAGGGGTCTAAGGGGAGGGGTGATTGAAAATTTTAAAAAAAATTAGGTGTCCTTACATACAATATGGTGCCACATATGCTACCTTTGAAGTAAAATTTTCTGTTAAAAATTTGAATTACTTTAGGTACTGAAAAAACCGGTATCAGTAAGGAGGGTCCATAGCCCAACGCCTCCTCCTAAATATACCACTGAATGCTCATTACCTGACATCCAAATGATGACATAGAGTATGATGTCGAGCACTTTACAACTATCGTATTTTTACAGTAATTTTGAACGAGAATCCAGAAGAACAGCTT